>VWZI01008666.1:197070-232828 GCA_013396835.1 Psilopogon haemacephalus | reverse complement strand
TTGTGTTGGTGAGTTTCTTAATCTTTAAATCAAAAAAAAAAAAAAAAAAAAAAGCCCCCAAAAATATTAGCAGTCCATTTATTAAAGATTTTATTTTCTCTCCTTTTATGCATTGAACTTTTTACTCAATTTTCTCAACTGTGTCATAAAATGGATCTGAAATTAACTTCTTAAATGAACTGCTGCTCTTATGGACTGCAACATACAGATAGTCTAGTATTTGAGACAAGGTTCAATAACATTTTTAATTTATATTCAGTTTCTTATTTCTTAACACATGAATACATATATATTTTTCTCTGGCCACCCCAAAAATACAGAAAATTTTGCTCCTTTAGTATCATTTCAAAGGAAGATGAGTTATTGAGCATCCTTCAGAGATCTGCCTTCCTGGTTCTGATGTTGTTGGCACCATAGACAAGTGGGAGACCTGCCCTTTGTAGAAGGGTTCTAAAAAACATGGAGATCAGAGCTTTGTCAAAATACCCAAGCAACCAACTAAAAACAAGCAAACATGCAAACAAAAAACCCCCAAACCCCACAAAAACCACCACTAACAAAAACGAAGCAAATGAACAAGAAACACCAAACAAACAAGCAAACAACAACAAAACCAACAAGAAAATACAAAAAATAAGACACAAATAGTGGAATTTGACCGTAACCCTGCTGTCAGATTTTCATGGCTATATAGACCCATTTCTACAGATAAAGCTCTATGGTGATTTGGCATGGCATGATTGTAAAGGGTCTCAACATAATTTTAAAGAAACCAAATTTTGCCTCATTCAGATAAAATGATCAAATGTTGCAAAATTGTGCTATTGAATATAACCAATAGCAAAATGAAACAAAAACTAAATGGAAACAAAGTAAATAGAAGTAGTTAGAGCCTTCGAAGTTGCCTTGTGCTTCAAAAAAACCAGAAGTCAGACAGACTGGGGCATAGGCTTAGTTCCCATGAGAAGGAATTAGTGGTGCTTCAACCAGCTTATTTTCAGACTAATACATTTGACTCTTTACATTAATTTTGAATCTAGTGGCCATCTATATCTTGTCTCTCAAGTATTTGTCAATCTGCCAGGCAGGAAAAGTGTCTTCTTTCCCTGAATATGGGGATTGGGGATATGTGTCTAAATTTGTCTTGCTCTGACTAATTTTATATGTTGGATCAGTGAGAATGAAGAATGTTTCAAGTGCTTTTTGCTATTGATGTGTTATTCCCATTTTTCTGGGGAATGAGGTAGCACTGGCTTGTGGCTTTCTCCAAGAGGGTTTTCAGAGTGAAGATTACTTTCACAAAGTAAAACCATGGATCAAGAGTCTCTCCTGTAAAATCACTGTCAAGAAGTGGACAAGTAGAAGGGCTATATCACCCCTCCTAAAAAAAAATATATATATGTAACTTTTTTTAAGCAGCATAATTTTATTTTTTATTAATAAATTGTTGATTGGAATTTGGATGATTGAGAGGCTACAATAATGGTGTATTATAAAATAAGGCATGGGATTCTATATTATTTAATACCTTTCAGTAACCCAAAAGAAAATTAAAAAAAAGAGAGAGAAAAATAACCATGGAATAGTCAGTTGTCTTCAGTCACTTAAAACTGTTTCCATTTAAAGCATATGTGCTGTATTTTATTAAAATGGTATTTCTTGGAGTTAACACTGAACCTTCTAGATGTCTCCTCAAGTACAATGACAGTAAAAAAGATTTTGAGATCAGGATTTAACATGAGTTGCCAGCACAGGGATACATATAACAATTAGACTGTGACTGTTGAGAGTGATTTCTGGGAACCAGGACAATAAATGGAACCAGGGAAGAAACTATGCAGCATCAGTGATATTGCTACTGAAGTACTGTGTTCAGTTCTAGTGATGATGCTTTAAAAGCTGTTGAAGTAGATGAATTACTAGAGTATTAAAGGAGTGATTAAATTCAGATTTATTTCTTGTATTATGAATTTAAGTGGTTCTCTAGCTTAACAAGTAGAAAGCAAAGAGTGGCTCATTTTAAGGCTCTGAATGAATTAGAGATTTCTGGCAATAAACAGCTCTCTAATATAGCAGAAGTAAAAATAATCTGTACATGGAAACTGAAAATAGATGAATGATCAGTCTAGATGAAGGCACTGTGCCTTCATATATAATCACAGGGAAAACACATTCAGGGATATGATAATTGCTCCATGACTTCGAATTCAATCCATCTCATTTCTCTCAGACATGTATGAGAAAGAACCCTTAAAGAAATTAAATGTTTCATTCCTGAATTGTCACATTACTTTTTTTAGCTTATGTATGAAAAGACCATATGACTGTAAGAGTTGTTTCTGGTCTTCAAATCTAAGTATCTGTGAAGAGGCCACTGAAAAAAGTAGCTTGCTAAAATTGGAGCTGACATGCAAACCTCAACCCTGTGCAACAAATTGACTGAAATATTGCACCACTGGAGAAGATGAATATTCTTTTGTATTTCCCAATTCCATCTCACAAGCCTAAGCTTTTAAATTATAGTCCAAATACATACAAAGACTGCTTTTTGCTGATTATCAGAGCATAGCAGTATGTATTATTGTTATCAAATGAAGTTAGTTTCTAGGTCTGCCTTTACTGCATATGTTCATTACAAAAAAAACCCCTGGATTTATACTTGCAAGAAAATATCAGAACCAAAATTATCAAATGTTAAATGTGTTTTGTTACAGGTAACGCTATCAGTTTGTGTTGAATATTTTATAGGGAAAATGAGCTGGAATGTTTGAAGGTTTTGTCAGGAGCCTGTCTGGTCAAACTTGCACTTTTCAGACTTTTCAGATGGTTTTGCTACTATGTCTGACCATGTGTCTAGGAACAATAATTAGATAATGTAAAATTACATTACTCATCTTCCACCAAAGGTGAAGTTAGATGCCCTGGATTTATTGTACTAGTTCAATGTAAAAACAGACAAGTGCTGTAGTATTTATTTTGGTAATTTTTACTTATATGATTGAGCTACATAAATACCTAAAACATTAATTAAGCTTATGACAATGAGGTGTACCTCCTCCAGTAATACTGTAAGTTCTTATGAAAACTAGAAAAGAAACTCCCATTTTATGTTAATTTAAAATCACATTGACAACTGAATAAGTCCCTTTATAGGCTTCTTAGAATTAATTTACATGTAATTAATCAAAATATTATTCATAAAGACTTAAATTAATTTTGAGGAAATACTTTTTTTTTTTTTGTTTGAAGCATTATATAAAGTGCAAATGTTTTTACTCGTGGCTCAGGCTTTCCAGATTTGTTTGCTGTGAGCAAATGAAAAAAGTGAGACATTCTTTGTCAAGGATCTTTTAGTGTTTTTTGTTAATTAATAGCTTTTTTCTATTTTCTATTTTTAGCATATTTAAGGAGGGAATGAAATTGACAGGACCATCCTAAAGATCATCCTATTTGGATGACCATGCTTTAAAAGAAAAATTAAAATTATTATTTGTTTCCTACAACAGGAATTATGATCTGTGCCATTTGCTCACTTTCCACAAGCCCACAATCCACAATATTGAAAAATCTATGAAGAGTCACATGTGAGTGAACCCACTATCCTTTAATGTGCAAGAATAGTCATCAGTCATTTGTGTATCTTTTTTTTTTTTTTTTCTAGTTTTACTCACTGGATGGGAGTGGAGTATTATTATATATGGTATTACCTGTTTCAGTGGATGAGCTGCTTAAACTTAATATACTGATACATATAATCTGTGCCATGCAAACTCTCTTTAACAGCCTTGCATATAGAAAGTAATTTGTTCATCCATCCATGTTTATAAATATCTGAGAGGTGAGTGTTAGGGTGAATATAATGTTCTCTTTTTGGTGGTGCCCAGTGATGGGACAAGGAACAAGAAGTACAAGCTAGAACACAGAAGGTTCCATCTCAACATGAGGAGAAACTTCTTTATGGTGAGGGTAACAGAGCACTGGAACAGGCTGCCCAGAGAGGTTGTGGAGTCTTCTTCTTTGGAGACATTCAAAACCCACTTGGATGTGTTCCTGCGCAGCCTACCCTTGAAGACAGTCGAGTTGCAAACCCCCCTGCCATGGACAAACCTAGGTGATCCTTCTTTAGCAGGGTGTTTGGACTAGATGATCTTCAGAGGTCCCTTCGAAACCCTAACGTTCTTTGATTCTGTGATGCCAGCTTAGTTACCTGTGTGGTAATTAAAAAAAAAATAATTAAAAAAAAAATATATATATATATATAAAGTCTAATTAATGTTATGGTTGGATATAGACTTAGTCTTTTGTTGTTCATTAGGTGCAATACACCTGTCTCTATAAGCAGGACAGGTTTCACTATCATAAACAATTTGCAAGTCTAATCATAAAGGTATGTAATGGTTAGGTATGAGTGTGAGATGGTATTTTGAAAATTAATATAGTTTATAAATTTTGTTATTCAGAAATTCACCACCAAGTATTTTTAATAAAAATCATTTCTTTGGAAATGGAAATGTTATACAGAGGGAGATAAACATAGAATTTGGAATACTTAAGAATCATAACTAGCAACAATATAACAAACATTAAACTTAAAAGTGGAAAGATATTTTTAGTTTCAGTTGTATCCCCTGCCCACCAGGGGACTTGAGAGGCTCCTTTCTGCTGCCAAGGCAGAAGGTATTCAGATTCACTTAAGAATTTACACAATTTTGGTAAAGATTTGCTAAGAGGCTTTTGAGTGTTTGCTCTCAAAGTAGTCTCTCCAGATTTCTGAGGTGGCATTATAATATCAGACAGTACCCAAAGCAAGTGGAGGGGTTGCTGTCAGTGGTTTCAAAGCCATTAGAGGCTTTGGAGTTTTCCCAGACTTTTTTCTCAGGAAGCTGGGGGTTCCTCTTGACTCCTGATAGCTGAAAACTTGCAGAGAGGCAGGCAGGATACAATGAGGCTGTAGCACAGTGAATAAGTTGAGGCAGAAGCAGTGATGGCAGTAGCAGTTGTGTTACCTACTCTTCTCTTTTATCCATGGAGCCTGAGTCTAATTGGCCTTTGGACATAGGTTAGCTAATCAGAACAACACTTTGCCAAGCTTGACCATATTAGGTGAAACCAGGGCTCTTGTTTTCCTTCCCTGTGGTTGCTTCCCCCAGCACAGAAGGAGGGGGAGCAGGGGAACATATATGGGCAAGCCAGGACATGTTCAGGCCTATTTTTGGCCTATTTAGGCCCACCATGACAAGGCGTAATATAACAAATAAAGGGAGTCAAGAAAACTTGTAGGAGAGAATATAGTTCCTTGTTCTCTATAATGTGTCAAAAGCATTAGTGTGCCAAAACAAAGATATACCTAGCCATGGTCAATTGGATGTTCAGGGAAGAATATAAGTCGTCGAACTCTTTTAGATAAAGCTTTTTCAGTACTTCACATTGCTTTCCAATAATCCTCTTATCCATAATCAGGTACTCCATGAGTCAGGAGTATTGTCTACAAGTTAAGTTGATGATGGGTTTTTATTTCCATTAAAAGGGTCCTTTTTGGCCCTTTGCATATGCTATTTACAGCTTTAAGATGATAGAAAGGTAAGAAAATGGGTTTTAAAGAAGCTAATGAACTCAGTTAGTGCAAATGAAGCAGAGAGGACCTCCCAAGTGCAGGAAACAGAATTTAGGAAGAATGTTAACAATCCTTTGTACATGTAGTCCTACACTTATGAGCTTGTAAAATAAACAAAACATATAAATATAAAACATATAAATATGAAAACTAACTATACCCTTCTGTCATACCTTTACTGAAATGTGGCTATTCTAGCAGCTCATGTCATCAGTGCAAAATGACTGGCAGAAACTCAAATGGATGAACACATCAAGCTGCAATGAGTGTATTACCAGTTACCTGAGGGTAAATTCTTGCATTTTTCTATGATACGAGAGTTGATGCCTTTACATGAGAACTTGTAGTGTAATTTTAATAACCAAACCTGGCCAGGACTGGGATTGCCTTTCACACCTGGAATATGATGTTCTCTATATCACCATCCTGGCACCTCTTTCTGTACCTGACAGGTGTTTTATCAGAACAGAGGAGCAGCCATAGCAGCTGAGCATAGAGATCCATCTAGCCCAGAATTTGTCTCTGAGAGTTACCAGTAATGGATGATTGTAAGAGCAGGACAATGATCAGTCGCTATGTGGTTTAGGTTGTAAACTACTATAGAAAATGACCAATACTGCAGACTAGAGTCCTGTGTTCTGACACGTCTTAAAACTAGTGCTTTCTGATACCAGAAATCACAGGTATCACTTCAGATGTTTTCTTCAGCAGTGGGAACGCTGACAGCAGCTGTAGAGTGAAACCTGCTACAACTATTCTGCATTTCCTGCATTTGCTGAAGTGTTGGCTGCTAGTATTTAGGGAACTCTTTTTTTTTTTTTTTTTATCTGCTTTTGTAAGTGAGATAGGCTGGACACTGAGTAATTTTCTCCCCACAGCTTTCAGTGATAAACACCAGCTGTCAGCACTGAATGCAGTGACATGAGAAGCGTACAACAATTTTCAAGACAAGGTCAAATGACAAGTACTTAAATAATGTAGAAAGGATAATCTTCTGAACAAGCGAAAATCAGAGGTTGGTACAATGTTTTTCACAAAATTTACAATCAGCAGATGGCAATGCAGAGGTCAAGCTCCTGGACAGAACATATCATGCACCTGAATAAATAATTCGTGTATAAATGATACTCTATGAAAACTCATTTTTCCTATTGAGATACATGCCTGCTCTTGTGATGTTACTGTTAGCACTCTTTAAATGGTTATAAAACTTGTGTTATAACCTGTTTCTTGGAACATATTACTACTAAAATCACATTTGTATTTTTATACAAATGTATTTAAAGATCTAGTAGTTTTCCAAGCCTGATGACTAAGATTTCTGTGCTGTTGTGTATATTTTAAAGTGTCTTAGGATAGAAACAAAACAGAAATCATAGTCTTCAGAATGTAAGCTAAATCTAGGTAGTTCTAAAATGTTTGTCTCAGTTGTTTAGTGCTGTTCCTTACATATTCATTTTTCACTTAATGTCTGGCTTCCTGTATTTCATATTGTCTCATGTCCAAAAGCCTAACTGACATAAAATTAGGGATGGTTTTAATATTAGTTCCAGAACTTAAATTCAGTTCTCCCTTATGCAAAAGATTCTCTATTTAAATTATGAACATTACAATACATTTATTATGCAAAAGATTAATTAGACACAGTAAATCTCTTCTTACTACCGTTTTAGGACAAAAACAATTTAAAGTTCTTCTAAAGTGGACCTCTTCTGTACTTAAAAAAAACACAGAAAAGCAACAATCTGTAATCAGTATACAACCACAGAACCCACAGTGAGCTGTCACATACATAATAATATAACAATAGTAGATGATTTTTTAATGGAAATGTCAAATACAATTGTATTAATAGGAAGTCAGCTCCCTATGATGATTAAGTGCTATTTCATTGTCAGTTTAGAGCTTGAAAAGATTCCTTTATTTTTATATATTTTATTTTAATAAAGGAAATTAAAATATTCATCACAATCTATGCTAAAATCATGTTAAAGGTTTTAAGGTACTAGACAATGTAGGAAAATACACTGATAAGGCTGCCACAGTATTCAGAGATTAAAAGCAATGAAACAACCCTCAGGAATTGCTTGCATTATATGAATTGTCAGTTGATGATTAGCTGATAGCAAAGTGAAATATTTCTTCCCAGTGAGCTAAAGGTGTGATATTGACTTTTGAAGGTGTAAAGATAACTTGATTAGACAGAATTTATTCTGAATTTATTTTCTAGCTTTAAAGAGACAATATCTCCTTGAGTTAATGGAATACTAGTAAACAGAACCTCATACATTAGATCGATTTTAACACCCAGGACATACTACATAAGTAAAGAAGCAGTTACGAATGAGTGCAACTAGACTGATTTTAAAGATCACTAAATCTTCTTTGATCATCATAACAGAGAAGACAGTTTTGTCTTCTGTTACTAAGCTATGTTACTTACTGTTCTGATACTAATCGTAAAACTTTGGTTTTGAAAAGGAAGGTAATGCAGAATACGAAAGCCATGGGGAATTTTTTCTGTTTAACCACAACCAACCAACCAACCAACCAAACCCAACACTTTTTCTCTCTGCAGTCACTTTATGCTAGTCACATTCTTTCACTTCCACAGGAAATGTAAATAAACTGTAGGATTCACATCCATGAAACAAAAAAACATGTTATTGGCATCTTAAAAGTTATAAAAATGACTGACTGTAAAAGCTAAGTGTTTATGTAACTCAGGAAAACTATTGCTAAAATGGCATTATACTCCAGTTCTAGAAAACTTTTTTTGTATACCATCATCAGTAGCTACAACTGGTTCAAATGCAAATAATTATTATTTTATTTTTTGTAACATGCAAGATCAATCTCACTTAAAACACATGAATTAATTATATACACCAAGAGAAACATAGAAGATATAATCAGATTCTAATACTGTTGTTTCTGGCATTTGAAGATGAGCTCCAATGGTTTAGCGTATGGTATTTGTATGAGATGGATATGTCTCTCTCTGGCTTAGCTGAGAAGCTTAGCTGAGAAGATTGGGGATTTTGAATTGGTGTTTTGCTATTTAATCCACCCTTTTGTTATTTTTGAAGTTGTGGCATGATACTTACAAGCTGAAATTTCAAATAACCTAGCAGCAGTATAATAATTTGCTACTGGATGTGCATTTCCACTGCTGCCATCAATGATTTTGGAGGATCTAGTTACAAGCATAGGTGGGAAATTATTGAAAACATTGAAATACCATAGCTGTTGTAACAAGAAGAAAGTCTTTCTGCAAGCAAGAAGGTTCCATGTAAATGTTATTTCTCTTATCATATTTTACCTTTTATGACACAAAGTTGATAGCTGACACAACTTGTATATCACTGACAAACCTCAGCCAGTAAAAAGCAGTTCAAAAGTGAAAGTTGTGGATTCTGTATCTTTATTTTCTGAATTTCTTCCAACCTTATTTAAAATGTTAAGATCTAATTGACAGGAATTACTTTTTTTTTCAATCCTATGTCTTCATATCTATCCCTAACTGAAATTAGTAATGGGTATTGAAACAAACAAGTGGAGATGAAGATGCATTTTTACTCACATCAGAAGATGTAGGGGTCAACAGCTCGATATCCAAATGGAGATGGGTGACAAGTGGTGTCCCTGAAGGATCTGTATTGGGACCAATGCTGTTTAATATCTTCATCAGTGATACACATGATATTGAGTGCAAATTTGCTGATGATACCAAGCTAAGTGGTGCAGTTGCTAAGACTGAAGGATGGGATGCCATCCAGAGGGACCTGAACAGGCCGGAGAGGTTCAGTAAGGCAAAGTGTGAGGTCCTGCATGTAGGTAAAGGGAATCCTCTATATCAGTACAGGCTAAGGAAATCATAAAATTGAGAGCAGAAAAGATCATTGGGATGCTGGTAGATGAGAAGCTGGACATGAGGTAGCAATGTGCAGTTGCAGCCAGGAAGACAAATCATGTCCTGGGCTACATCAAAAGAAGAATGGCCAGCAGGTGGAGAGAGGTGAGCCCCTCTACTCTGTTCTGGTAAGACCTTACCTGAAGTACTGTGTTCAGCTCTGGTGCCCTCAACAAAAGAAGGACGTGGACTTGTTAGAGTGGGTCCAGAGGACCATGAAGATGATCAGAGGGCAGAACCATCTTTCCTGTGAAGACAGGCTGAGAGAGCTGGAGTTGTTCTGCCAGAAAGAGAAGTCTCAACGGGAGACCTTGTAGCTAGATTTAAAAATCTGAAGGGGAGCCTGGAGGAAGGCTAGGGAAGAACTGTTTAGCAGGGCTTGTAGCAACAGGACAAAGGGCAATGGTTTGAAACTGAAGCAGAATAGATTAAGGTTGGACATAAGAAAGAAGTTCTTTACAATGAGTAGTAAAATACTGGAACAGGCTGCCCAGGGATGTAGTTGAGGCCCTGTTCCTGAAGACATTCAACATTGTACCTGATGGGCAGCCTGATCTAGTTGGAAGTGTCTCTTCTCACTACAGGGGTGATTGAACAAGATGATCTTTTGAGGATCCCTTTGAACCCCATGCAAGGTGTGAATCTGTGAAATTCAAATATTGTTTGAGCATTGCCCCCACCCTCATTAACACATTTTGGTGATCTTGGTGCTCCTGAGACCTTAAGGAATGAAGTCTTCTATTTCATTGCAAAACAGTTATAAGACAGAAGCAACAAAATGTGACACATAATGATGGAAATTAATTTCCTTTCATTGCAGCATATCATGCTTAGTGTGGCTGAGTATAATTGGAGCCTGATGCAATGCATACTTTTAAGAGTGGTTAGCTTTCATAAACTTTTCTTATATAGGAAAGTGACTAAAGGTATACCAGCAATTTTGCAATTATGTTTTATATGAGGAACATTTCAGCATAAGATTGCTATAAACATTTAATCAAGTTAGTGGGGAAAGCTCAAGAAAAGTTTTGATCTGAGGTACCAGGAAATTCTTCCAATCTCACCATCTTAAAAATAAACAGTAAATACTGTTAAAGCCTTGCTTTTGCTCCAATGTGTATTCTCTAGGGCAGCCAATAGTGTGCAATACATAGCAGGTGGGGTGCCATTATAGAGAACTATGATTCTTCTGTCATGCAGCTTATCATTATGTTTTGTGTATTCCACCAGAATTATATCTATGATTCATACTGTAGTTTTATAATATTTTCTGATCATATTTTTTACCCATATACATTGCAGTTTCTATTTTTATTGAATAGTCTTCTAATCCAGTGTAATGTAGTGTAAAAGTAGCTATGTGCATGTTTTATAATGAATGCACTCCAGAGGTGTCCATACTTCTTTATTGACTGACGATGGAACATATAATGATAGTTTGGTGTGACTACTATCAGTTGTAGTATAATTAGCAAAGATTAGTCCAGACCTGTGGTGCTGATCAATTTGTATCAATGTATTTCCTTTGAAAGTTGAATCTCATATACAAGTGAAGTTTTGAAAGGAGCAATTCATATTGGTATAAACATCTATATATGAGATCCTTAGTGAAGATATTGTTAGAATACATTACAGATCTATTTTAAAGGGAGTTTAATTACAGAGAAGATTTCTCTTTTGCCATCTATGAAAATGTTTATATTTGAGTTTCACCGAGATTCTGTTGGGGTACATATTATCAAGATGTGTATTTTTCTTTCAAAGACCTACATATGTCAGTTGGACATAATGGTTCAGCACCATGCTGTAGATCAAAGACGTAGCCTTCTACTATTGTTAAAGCATTCTGAGGTTTTACATCTTGCAAAATAAAAAGATGAGAACAAGAAAACTATTTTACTGCTGTGTGGTGATTTTAATAGCTATGTGACTTTCTGAGTGTTTGAAGAACACGAAAATGTCAGTTCCAACCTTCTGTACAGAAGAGGAATCTACAAAGAGCTAAACAGTGTCCTGCATTATCCATTCAGAAGTAAAAGATGATGAACAGCTGTGAAATCAGACTGATTAAGAAGGAAAAATAAAATAGTAGTTTCCTATGGAAAATCTCACATGAATTGTGAGCAGGTCAGCAAGAGTCAGGCATTTCTAGAGGTGTTTATTTTAAAAATACATTTTGAAAAATGAAATAAAAAAGGGAATTTTTTTTTTTTTTAATTAGCCCATATTAAATTGAAACCAACTATAGATTGACTTGAAAACAACTGAAAACTACCCACAACAACATAAAAAGGACATACCTCAGAATCAGTTTGGAAACAAAATCACAGTATTCTGTAGTACCGTAATGCATCAAAGGTGAATGAATTCAGTGACATCATATTGAAGTTTCAGAGTGATACTTAGTTCAAACTGGAAAACAGTAAAGGATATTCTGGAGATGGTCAGGAAAAGCTATTCTTCCTGAGAGAAATGTAATTTTCTTCTACCATTTTCAGAATATGGATCATTTGCACTCAGTTGATGCTGATTTACAGGATAGAGTTTTTCAGGAACAGCAAGTACTCTTGCTGCAGTAATGATTCAGCTGTCAGAAAGGTTTGCACTGTTTGATGAAATGGATGTGGTCAAGGCTGATCAGAAATGCAGTGGTTAGGATCACATCTTTTGTATTTTCCATAGAAGTATAAACTGTACAGTCAAGCTACATCTTCCATCTTCATTTTCCTCTAGTCCTGAAGAAAATATGGCTTGTATTTTATTTTCTGTTTTACTCTGGGACTAAAATCTAGGATACAGGAGATAGGAAGGGAGGAGATGTACATAATTTATGCTGGATATGATTCTGTGTTTCAAGATAGTCTGTAAGAGGGCATGACATGTTGCAAGGAGGAAATATCAACTCATTTCAAACACAAAGCTCTGTTTATCTACCTTTACCACCAATTAGTGGTTAAACATACTAAAATTATAACAGATGCAGGAGCTCACCTCTGACTGAATGCATTCTGTTCAGCAAACTGCCTTCACATCCTTTACAGTCATATTTTTTCTATGCTTTAAGTGTTTTTAGTTGCTCATGTACAAAGATATCCTTGTAAAATGCATAGTGCTCTCTTCTATTTTTATTCTTTTAAAACACGCTAAATATAAATATGTAAAAAATAGAAGTAAAATGGCACAAGGAGAAGAGAAAGGAAGTAAAAATAGTTCAGTAGCAAAGAAGATATTCAGTCAGCAAACTGGAAGCTATACTTCTTGTCATACATAATTTTGAATCTTTGGAAAATACTCAGATACCATCATGACAGGCACTAGTATAAGAATATTAATATAATTGCAGCCAAAATATATCAGTGTAGGCAGTACTTTATTTCACTTACATAAGGAACTATGGAATAAATTATTAGCAATTTCTGGAGTAATAAAAAGGTAGAGAGAAAAGTGGAGTGAACTCTGTCAGTCATAATTGTAGTTCTAGAAAACCAGGCATTGCCATTTGTAAATGTGAAATTACTCTGCCTTTATATTGCAGTTGTTGTTGACATCTGAGTAGTTGAATATTAGCATCTGAGACAATCTGAGCACCCAAGAACACACTGGTTAAAGAGAAAATCTTAGGGCACATAGGATGTGATACAGGGAAAATGTGTAACGAAAGCATGTAATTACATGCTATGGATCCAAACCCAAGTATTACCATCATATATGTAAATCATAACTTTCTCTCTGTGACTCTTTAGATGTTCATATGGACTATATGCAATTAGCGAATGTCATATGCATTAAATGGTGGTTTGAAAGAATACATTAGTATGAAATTGAGGCACCGCACTTAGTTCGCTTACACTTCACAAAGCAACGCTTACAAGAAACACTGTAAACTTTATGTAGGCCACTGTCAGGAAGTGATGAATGAGGTCACTGGTGGTGTAACCCCAGTTCTTTTCTCATGGGTCCAATTGACTCCCTTGGAAATATTTCCTGACTGGTTTCCGAATATGCAAGGTTTATGACCAATATCTATGAACTAATAGCTTTTACAGGGCTTCTGAAAAGTTTTGTCAGCTGGGATGAAACTGTATACAAGGGCATGCCGTCTTCAGCAAGCTGTACAGTACTATATGTCACTAATAGAGGTGGAAAGAGTTGTTTGTTGTTGTGTGTACAAATTAACTCATCAGCTTTAAAAACTAACTTTTGCATTACAGTCGATCAGAAATTTGACACTTGTGTAATTTTTAAGCATTCTGCTCTACTGCCTCTCATTACTTTTTAAAATACCAACTTTATTCTGGAATCAATGGAGATATGGTAAAGATCACAAAGTAAGCGATAGAGCATATTTCCTGCTATATTGCATTTAGCACATTTTTCTCAGCTGTGAAAAGCAGCAATTAACTGTCCTACTTCCTATTTGATTTGTGGGTTGATACTGGGAGACTGTGTTTGTGCAATGGTATAAATATTAAATTAACCTTTAGCTTCCATTTTGCATCTAGTTTGATCAGAGTTTAAAAGAACTAACATGTGAGATTTTAGGACCTTAGGACCCTAAATCTAATGGTCCATTGTTGCATTGATTTCAGATAGGTGCAGGGGCTATTTGTCTCCAGAAGAGACAAGAAGAGAAAGGGTTTGTCTTCTCTGACTTGTGCTGGGTTGATGTAGTTCATGTTCATACAATTTGCTTTCAGATATCTTTAAAAAGTGACAGTAGTGTATATAAACATACGTAAATACGTGATGTTGATCTGAGTTGTGGATAGCACACACATCTAAATTCTCATGATACTCAGCTTCACATTTACTAATGAATATCAATGCTCCCTAACTGTGATCTACTGCTAGGAATGTTTTTATCATTGCCAAAACCGTAGCTTTACAAGGGGAAAACAAATCAAATCATTAAAAATTCATGCATTCATTATAGTGGCCTTTTATTCTCCCTACTGAAAAAATTCAGCATCTGTTAATAGTACTTAGACAAAAGGGGAAGAGAGAGATAAAATGTGATTTCACTGCATTATCCATTAGCAACAGTATTTAAGTTATGAGCAGAAATATAAAGGTATCCTTTGTTTTCCTCCATGTCTATAGGGGAAGCATAAGAAATTTACAGTAAAATCAATATCTCTGCTTATATAGTGATAATCTAGTCTTTCAAAAAGGAGCTACCCATATCTTCTTCACTCCAAATATGAAAACAAACAAACAAATAAATCCAACAATACAAACAAGCAATAACAACAACAACAAAATGGAAGTCAGATGAGAAAACAAGGACTGACAGGCTGGGAAATGGGAAAGGACAAAAGTAAGTTATATTGAAAGGCACAGAAGATCTCTTTATTTTGTAAAATTATTGCCTCGTAGAAAAGAATGAAAACATAATGAGGAGAAGAAAAACTGTAGAGATGTCTAACTATAGACCTGGGCTATGTACTATGTTCAAGTCCATGAGTCCCGAGGGGATACACCCAGGGGTACTGAAAGAACTGGCAGATGAGGTTGCTAAACCCCTCTCTATTATATTCCAAAAGTCCTGGCAGTCTGGTGAAGTCCCCACTGACTGGAAAAGGGGAAACATAACTCCTGTTTTTTAAAAAGGGCAGGAAGGAAGAGCCAAGGAACTCCAGGACGGTCAGTCTCACCTCTGTGCCTGGTAAGATCATGGAGCAGATCCTCCTGGAGCCACTACTGAGACACGAGAATACTGAAGAGGTGATTTGGTCCAACCAACATGGCTTCACCAAGGCCAGATCCTGCCTGACAAACCTGGTGGCCTTCTATGAACAGGTCACAACATTAATAGATGAGGGGCAAGCAACCAATATCATTTACCCGGACCTGAGCAAATCCTTTGACACTGTCCCGCACCACATCCTGATCTCCAAGCTGGTGAAACATGGGCTTGATGGGTGGACCACCAGATGGGTAAAGAACTGGCTTGATGGCCACACCCAAAGAATGGCTGTCAATGGGTCCATGTCCAAGTGGAGGCCAGGGACAAGCAGAGTCCCTCAGGCATCAGTCCTGGGACCAGTCTTGTTCAACATCTTTGTGGGCGACACGGACAAAGGCATTCAGAGCACCCTCAGCAAGTTTGCTGATGACACCAAGCTGTGTGGTACAGCAGACACACTGGAGGGAAGGGATGGCATCCAGAGGGACCTGGACAGGCTGGAGAGGTTGGCACAAGCCAATCTCATGAGGTTCAACAAGGCCAAGTGCAAGGTCCTGCATCTGGGTTGAGGCAATCCCAAACACAAATCCAGGCTGGAAAGTGACTGGCTGGAGGGCAGCCCTGCGGAGAGGGACTTGGGGGTGCTGGTGGATGAGAATCTCAGCATGAGCCAGCAGTATGCACTTGCAGCCCAGAAAGCCAACCAGATCCTGGGCTGCATCAGGAAGAATGTGGCCAGCAGGTCAAGAGAGGTGATTCTCCTCCTCTACTCCGCTCTGGTGAGACCCCACCTGAAGTACTACGTCCAGTTCTGGAGCCCCTATATGTGGACATGATGGAGTGTGTCCAGAGAAGGGCCACGAGGATGATCACAGGGCTGGAGCACCTCTCCTGTGAGGAGAGACTGAAAGAGTTGGGGCTGTTCTGTCTGGAGAAGAGGAGGCTCCCAGGTGACTTTATTGTGGCCTTCTGGTATCTGAAGGGGTCTTACAGAAAAGCTGGGGAGGGACTTTTTAGGCTATTAGGTAGTGAGAGGACTAGGGGGAATGGAGCAAAGCTGGAGGTGGGGAGATTCAGATTGGATGTGAGGAGGAAGTTGTTCAGCATAAGAGTGGTGAGGCCCTGGCACGGGTTGCCCAACGGGGTGATTGGGGCCACTTCCCTGGAGTTGTTTAAGGCCAGGCTGGATGAGGCTGTGGACAGCCTGATCTAGGTTAGGGTGTCCCTACCCATGGCAAAGGAGGTTGGAACTAGATGATCCTTGTGGTCCCTCCCAACCCTGACTGATTCTATGATTCTACTGTGTTTCCGAAGCCCTTCTGGCTTTTTCTGCTCAGTAGTGGCATACACTCTATCCAGATCACAGCTGATCTTCAGCAGTTAACAAAGTCTGATGCTTTGGTAATCGCATACTCTGTAATGCATGAAGCATCACACTGTTATCACTATCAGCAAAACTAGATGTTAAATGCAAGGGATACACTGAAGTCTTTATTTTCATGGCAGAGTAACAAGAGTTAGCATCCTTTAGTGATGGTCAAAATCACATCTTTCTACCAACCTCTGCTAAATTCTGCTCTGGTAATAAAGATGTGTTCAAAACTGTTAACATCCGTTTTCCTCAACACCCCTTCTGTCTGTCTTATTTTCTTTTGCAGAAATGTAGTCAAGTATCCTACACTTTCTTTGCAGGAAGTTTTTGTCTTGGTACTGTCTTGTTTTTCCCTCTGAAATGGAATAGGACTTCAGTTCATAATCCAGCCTCCTCAGAATTCTATTCCTTGGAAATATTTGCCTCCAGTTTTAGCCTCACTTCTCATTCAGTTCAGAGAATATTTAGTAATGGTAAATATCGATGGCAAATAGATTCTATTTTCACTCTGTTAAAAAAAAAAAAAAAAAAGGAAAGAAAAGATACTTATGTTCTCACTTCTTATGTGCCCACATTTTTGTGCTATTTGTATAAGGTGTGCATATATACAGTCAGACAGAAAGTATAGAACTAAAAGACACTGTTCAATCCGATTAATGCTGATGATTAATGAATCAAATGTTCATACTGATTTATATTGTGAGAGATCTTAATTTTTAATTTTTTTTTTAATTGCAGATGTAGCCTGATATTTTTAAATTATTCTTAAGATTTTTTTCTGCTTTAGCTTTTCCTTTTTAATGTATCTCTCACTTTCATCATGGACTCAGCTCTTTTGTACCAATAGTCCCCTGAGGCAAAAAGAACCAACATGACCTTGAACACAGATCAGAGCAGATGTAGTAAATTTGCATAGTATCATGTGGTTTTCCTTGAAAATATATCACCTAGTGAAAAATAGGGACATACATAAGTCTAGACAACACAAAATGAAGGATGGCTTTGGCCAGAGGTCTTTGACATATTAAACTGTTCTTTATGAAATGTTACAAACTTGTGCAACTTTTTTTTCCCCCACTGAAACTCTGAAACTAAAGGCAATGGATGGGTATACTGAAAAAATAGTGCTGAGTGAGACTTATTCATACAAGGATGTATTACAGGACCTTTGTGCTGTCTGTGTGCTATTAAAAGTCAAGTAACTTGAAACAGTCCCTTCTTCCAGTTTCTGCCCCTTTGCCCATAGCCCATTTCATGTCAATTACACTACATTATATGCCTCATATACAGTAGTCAGAAAATGGAAGAAAGTAAGTCTCTTGTGGCTACACATGGTGTCCCAGAAATACATTTGAAATCCACATGGGTTTTGAAGGTTCAGATTGGTCAAGCTGGCTGAAGTCTAGTTGCAATTAATAGTGTTGACCAATGCACATTTCCTGCTTGGTTTGGTCTCTGCAGTTTGTCAGATGTTTGCAGAGGGGAAAAACATGAAGGTGTATATTGGAAAATCTCACAGGTGGACAAGCAAGATGAGTTCATTAAATGAAGAATGTGCAGTTGTGTATTCAATCAGTGTGATGAATCAGTCAAAAGTATAGTTGACAGAACAAAATCAAATGTCTACACTTTTTTCTTTGTTCATTTAGTTTGACTAATAATGATAAGAAAGCAGGAATATGTTTTCAGTAGCTGTATGTATTCAGTAGCTGAATTGTGTGCATGCAAAACTAGAGTTAAGTATTCGCCATGAGTTTTGATAACTGGCGTCATTCCCCTGAGGCTGACTGGAGCCTATTGTTTAGCAAACTGGAGTTTACAGCTCAGGTTTTAAAAAGCAAAAAGCTAATATGTTAATGGTATAGGTGAGCGAATGCTGTCAAGATTTGAGACAGCCAGGACCATTTACAGATGTCTTGCTTCTGTCTTTGCATTGTTCTTTGCTATTGTTTTATACTATATTCCTGACATACCAGGAAACCAAGAATAGTAGAGAGCTCAGAGTTTTGGCCAACTGATCTGTATTTGTCTAGCAAGCAAACCAAGTTTTAGCAGAGTATTCCTGCAGAATGCAAGAAGATGAAAAATTAACATTCCTCTTGAAATAGTGTGATACAGATTTTGTATGCTACAGCTACCTTCAGACACCAAATGCCAAACTCTTTGAAGCCAAGTGTTGTGGTTTGGGAGTTTACACATACACACACACACACACACGATTAACTAGGATAACTCAGTTGATTGGAAGTTAAGAAATGAAGCTATACTTACAGCATGCACAACTATACAAGCATGTATATGTAATATATACAGATATTTACAATTATATAAGTTAAAAGTAATACAGAATATCATAATCACTCCTGAACAGCCAGACTGCCCAGAAGGGCTCCTGACCAATCACAATCCTTTCCCCCTTCATCCCTTATCTCAGAAATAACCAGATAAATCTCTGTATAGCTCACGTGATAAATCTGCAGAGATCTGAGGTGAGATGTCAGAAGCTGACAAGGAGTTATAAGGAAATGGTTAGATTAGGTTACATAGGTTTCATGCAAAGGAGTTAAGGCAAGATGCAACCAGACACGTGGACTGAAGGAGAAGTGACAAGTGAGTGCCTTATCTTATATTTGTAACTACTTATGTCCCTCAGCAGAACAAATGAGTGATATAGACATGATTATTAATTTTCTTTTTCACAACCAATGATCTAATTTCTCTCATTAAAATATTCTAATTAGCCTCAAACCAGTACACCAAGAATCTGTGAAAGCTTAAACATAACCTCCCTGAATACATTAGATTGATAAATGTTTTGTAAATTTTTTACAATGCTTCTTGTTTAAATGATTCATCAAGAAAATAGTATACTGGTGGAAGTAACATGTCAAGAATCTGGGGAATATTACCACACATAACCAAATCATCTCACATTCAAGCATATTGATCTATGATACAATGCTTGGCTGGGTGGTTTCTGAGGTATATTAACTAGATTCAGAAACACTGGAATTTTTAAAAAGTATCTTCTGTACTCTGCTTATCTTAACATTTGGAAACACAGATAGGGGCTGGAAAAAACACATGTAGATTATCACTGAAAGGCTATTTATTTGAAATAAAGAATAAATTGATGCTGACTAGTCAGGTATGACCTATGTATCTGGCATATGTTTATTTTACACGTGTAATCCTGTATTATTTTATAATCTGGTACTTTAAAATGGTTTATTCTGGTGACTGTATTGAATTAGTCTTTATTATTCCAATGCTCATTAACACATACAGACATGTACTAACAGAAAACTGGTTAGCTCCCCCAGGACTCAATTTATGTAAGTAGCACCCAAAAAATGTGAACCTGGGTTTATGTTTATTGTTTTAAGATGAAATAAAGTGCTTGGAAATTAAAAAAGAAGACAAAAATGAATATTTCATTTTGTGCCTTATTTGAACTCTTACAGAAAGAACTTTAAACAAAGATCTCTAACATCTGAAAGATTTCTTTACTTTATAGAGATACTGGAAATTATTACGCTTTAGTAGTTGCATGAACTTTTCATGTTAATTAGTCCCTGTGATAGGTTCTTTTTCTGATGAGCTCTACCCACTCTTCACGTAACTATTGCTCTTTACATAATTGTTTTTCTAGTTTATTTATCTGCCAGCTGTTCTTTTTATTACAGTCATAGGCTTCCAAGGAGCTGAACTTCTATGGTAAACTAAGCTGGAAAGAAGGCATTATACTTTTATATGTCTTTTTTTTTTTTTTTCCTGTCTAGTACAACTCTCCCCATAGAATAAAGATTTTCTGCACTTAACTGAGGAAACCTGTACAACAGATTGTGCTGGCTGAGGAGCTGTGGGGTGTTTTAATTTAAACAAAAACCAATCATTTAGACAAAAAATATCTTCATCCTTAGGAAAAGTGCAAAATCAGACCTGATAGTTTTCTTATTGCAGGAAATGACTGTATAAAGATCTGTGAACTTCATCACTGCTAGTAACAGAGGAGAATAGGAGTAAGAGCAATTCCAGCAGTTCTTTTTGTTTGATTTCCAATAGTGAATCATGCATTCACTCACAATAATTTTGGAAACATAAGAAAAGCTGTACTGATGTCTTCATAAAGCTCTGACATGAAAATCAAATCAGAAGTTTGTCAGCTTTCAGGCCTAGTCACACTGAGACTCTTCTTATCAGTTTTATGGCGGTAGCGACATGTCTTACAGCCAGATCACGATGAGTAGTGCACTAGTGAGAAATGGCAACTATGAGCCATCCTGTCCTGTTAAACAGCTAGAATGGGCTTTACAGAAACACCAATACTGCTGTATCGAGGAGGATCACTTCTTGTCTCTAACAAGTGGCATGGTCTGACTCAGAGCTATACTGCCTACAGCTTCACTACCTACCACATTGTTTCTCTCCTGAAGAACCTGAAGAAGGTGTATTTGAAAGAGATCAAAGTTCAATCATGAAGTAGACTAACAATAGCAAGGCAGTGTGGTGTCTTCATCAAATTAGAAAAAACTATCTGCATTTGGTAACTTCTGAAGCCACCTTCGTCTCTGTAGTCACAGATCCTGATAGATAGTGTTTGTTTTCAGTACAGCCATACATGTTCATCTATAAAGCAGAGAGTATCCATTCTTTTTGTAATTGAACAATTTGAGAATAGTAGCTCTTCACTTTACAAAGCTGTATTTAGCTAAGACGTAACTTGGAATGGAAATAAGGAGACCACTCAATGAAGAAATGAACAAGTGTAGCAGACCTGCTAATTTGGTTTAAAGAAAGATAAATGTTATTACTAAAAGACAAAGTAAAAACTTCAATATTATGTTTCTCCCTTTTTGAGAATGGGACCTATATGACCACTCCACTTTGCTTCACAAAAATTTCTCAAGCAATCATTGCCAGAAATAGCATCATAAAATTGGAACAGAATCAAAAGAAATCTAGTTATGCTTTCTCTCTGCAAAAGGACCTTCGATAACTTCAGTAGCCGTATTTTATTGACTACATGCATGTAAAAATAATTTCCCTCCTCTACTATATCTTTTCCTTTGCTACCAGAGATAAGTCCTAAATTTTAAACACTGGCACTTTACTTTCTGTGCTGCTTACACATACTCATCACAGTAGTGATGTGCTTAGAACAGCACGTGCCCTAGGAAATATTCTTACAGGCAGCATTGCTGTTCTTGATCTCTCCTTTGTAACTTGGCACACCAAATTTATGGTGCAGTAGATCAATCTGCAGGATTTAGAGCCTCTCTTAGGAACAGTTTTGTGGCAGTGAATAACATCAAAAGCCACTGGATCTAGCCAGAGTAGACCTTTTTGAGGAGATCACAGCTGTGCACTAAAAACTGGACATCACTCTTCCTGCCTGTGGGATAATGGTGTTTATGTGCAGCCAAATTTTAGAGTCTTCATCTAAAAAGTCTTCAGTTTTGTGATGATTTCTGCAACTTGAGGTTTTAGGGAACACTATATTTCTTTCATGGGTACTGTAGCCAATTCATGTTGACAAGTAAATTAAAAAAAAAAATAATCTGGAAGTTCTCTCCTATTCCTACCCATTTTATTTTCTGGCTGTGAGTTCATGTGCTAGTAAAACCTCCCACCTACAAAAGTTGTTTGCTTGTTGGTTTTGTTATTGTTGTTTGTATGTTTTCTTTTAAGAGAACTCAATGGAAATATACTGAAAGTTTTTAGGCACATGTCATAGTGAATATTAATTACATGATCTTTCTGAATGGGATACTAGCAGCTTAAAACATAATTATGAAGTCAAATATAATTTTCAGTATATAGATCAAATTTTAATTGCTACACTAATTACAGAAAGACAAGAGACCTTTGAAATTATGTGACTGAACAATTCATCAAATGTGGGATTTGGGTTATTTCCTTTGCAAGTAATACCAGTTTTCACATAGTCATGTAATAAAAGCATTTTATTTAGTCATTTAGAAGTTTAACTTCTTGGATAAAACCAATGAACCATTTCATTAATATGCTAATTGGTACTTCAAGGGACCTGGAAATTATTTAAGTCTTAAAATATTTATTACTGTTTTGCTTTCAGCCAGTGCAGCAGGTGAGCACACAGTTTAAAGATCTGCTTGTGAAAAGATTTTAAAATAAAATAGTTTTTAGCAGCATTAAGAAAAATATCTCATATTTGGATATTTCAACCCCTTGAATATTTTTGACTGAAATAAGACATTCCCTATTGAGTATAATTTCACTATTTTGGGATGGTTTTGCTAATTAAGTAGCTGAAATGTGTGACAGTATAATTCAGCACCTAAGTCTTTTTCTCTGACTATGAAAGCTAATACAGAATGTCAAAGAATGACAAGATTGATTCTAATGAGAGACTTTTCCTTAAGTCCATGAATGAGGATGTATGGCAACTGCTACAAATCATGAACACCGTAGATCAACATGAAACATTATACAGAAGGGTCTGTAATTAAATTACAGAGGCAAGTTTGAAAGTAAAATAATTTGCAGCTACAGGTAAGGTAGCTGCCTTATAAAAGACAGGATTAAATTAGGGTTTGGTTTATTATTTTTTTTTAATCAGATTTTATTTTCTGATATTTTCAGTAATCAGTAATTTGGTGATATGTTCTCTAAGCCAGGAAATAAAATGGCCATTGTAGGATTAATTTCTATAAAAAGGTACACTATAAGGTCCCCTAATCTGGTTACATAAAACCATCCCTACAGAACTGTGCACTTTCTTAACTTACTTGAAATAGTATACATAATAAAGCAGGAGCATGCTGCTGGTCTTTGGAAAGTGGTTTGCAGGAGGAGTTGTCTTTTTGCTTTTTGGAAAGAGAAACAGGTGTGGTGATTTTCAGAATACAAAGAGGGCAATAGAAGAGACAGATGTTGACTATGATAAGGAGATGATGATGTATATGTGATTAATATATCACAAAGTATGTTTTGGGACAGTTCTGTATGACCTCTTTATTCAGATTAAAAGCATGTGCTCTAAGTAATAGTAGGCTTTTAATTTAATCAGCATTTGCCTTTCTACTGCCAGAATTCAAACGGAAATGTCATGGGCATTTAGGTTGACGAGACCTTGCAGCTACTATATCATTCTTGTTAAGGACAGTAAATGACTACATATTTGACCTTTCCTGTTATATCCAGTTACACTCTAGAGTGAAAAATTATAGGAGCTGTAAACGTTGTCATTATTTGCTTTGCTAATACAGCTCAAATCCTATTTTGTGAATATCTGCCTCGTTGTTATTTTTGAATACTACCATTTGTTGTTCAAGCGGAATGATAGCCCACTGCTTTCATGAGGCTAAATTTAAACAATTTTGAATGAGGCCATATATTAGAAGTTTTATATTACCATACCAGACTATTCATAAACCCAGCAGAAATTCCATGCCTTGAAAATTAAATTAAGTGCTTGCAAATTGAAACTTTGAGTTTTATTGAAACACTACTTATAAAGAAATCTAAAATACGTGTTTTACGTAATACTTCATCTTACCTCAAAATGCAAGTAAGAGCATGATGTATATTATAAGACAACATTTTGAAATTCTTCTGTTTTCTTATTCAATTATAATTTGTGTTGATAAATAGGAGAAGTCTAGCCACCTTTGTTATATGTTCTGTGAGTTGTATTAGTTTTTGTTTTTTCTTAACCACTATCAAATTCTTTTATAAAAGATGGTTGGGGAAATCACTTTCACTTTATACTTTCTTTCATTCGTAGCCCTAACACAGTATAATGGTTTAGTCCTAACCTGCCTGCTCCCTCAACAGAAAACTGGGGGGGAAGAGTAACACACAGTTGAGATAAAGAGAAAAAAAAAAAGTTTAATACAAAATAAGATATCATTATCAAAATGCATAATTACCTTAGCTATTAATCTAATAATACAATGCATGATTACCTTAGTTTAGCCTATTTGCATAGGGGTGGGGGGTGGGAAAACCAGCATAAAACAGAAAATCCAATTCCCACCCATTCCACTGCCATGCTTGCTGAAAAGAGCCAACACCTAAGAATTCATAACCCAGAAGCAGCAATTGGAACAGAAAGTTTCCCATGTTGCAACCTGAACTTCAAGCCCCATAAGACATTGCTCCAGTTAGCACTTTTGGCAAATAAAGATATCACTTATTTTGATAAAACATGCAATTTTCTGTCTAAACCTCTTTTTCCAAAATAGTGGCTACTGCAAGTCTTCTAGCCTCCTTTTTCTCTTGAGATTATGTACAAATTCTCTGTGGGTAAAGAGACAGACTAGTCACCATATTTCTGCTAAAGTATATGAATCCAGACTTAGTCTTGAAGTATCTGAATAAATTTAATAGATTTTTAAAAAGAGGCCAGAAAATATACTAGAAGTAATTGAAGACTGTAAACAGTCTTAGAATTAAGTTCATGCAATCTTTAATCATACAGCTGTTCTGTATTTCCAGGCTAAATACCCACTACAGGTAGTGGATTTTGTTTTTTTTTAATGTAATGACAATAGAAGAATATAAAATATAAAAGCATGAGTTTATGAATTCCAATTCATTTCTTGTCAAAATCATTTCATTTATTTTGAGAAAATAGTCTCCCTAATGGACCTGATGTATAGACTTTACTCTAGGTTTTAAGAGCACAGACCTCTCTGTAAATCTGCTTATACAGATTGTTCAGTTCAAATTACATTTGGAACTGTATAATAATAGAGAAAACTTCAATGATTTTGTCAAAATATAATAGAACAGATGCAAATTAGATACAGACTTTCTGTAAATCATGAGAATGCTCTCTAAAAGGAGAGAGTACTATATAAGTCTGTATCAACAGTTTGAACTGAAGGTATTCTAAGTGCACAAAGTTTAGCTTTTCATTTACTCTGGGGAATTTTTTTTTTTTTTTCCCTGCCATGCTTTTCAGCTGTTATAGACATGGGCATGAGTACATATCATACCTAACTTTATAATAGTGAAGAGCAAAACCTTGTAGCTACTCCCTTTTGTCTTACTGAATCCATGCCCTTTCCCCTGTGGCACCATCCTATCTGACCCTCTACCATCCATCTGTCCATAGCTACACTTTCTAGAGCTCTGCTAATGAGCCATCATAACAAAGGATTAATTTCTTCTCCCTTTTGTTGACATTCCTTCAGGCACATCATCACTCACAGCTAGCTGAAGAACTTCCAGAGGAAAGTATGTTCTCTCATGAACACAGGAGAATTAAAAATACAGGACTACAATGTGAAAGTTTTTTGTATTAGACAGTGCAAGGTTTTGATGAACATGGTTTGTATCATCTGATATATCCCTCTGTTGCTAGGACTATTTTGCTGTGCTTGTTACTAAGCTTTCTTCTGTCATACAATGCGAGCC
This sequence comes from Psilopogon haemacephalus, assembly GCA_013396835.1. Lineage (NCBI taxonomy): Eukaryota > Metazoa > Chordata > Aves > Piciformes > Megalaimidae > Psilopogon > Psilopogon haemacephalus. Next base: position 206,838 of record VWZI01008666.1, on the reverse strand, counting down.
TGGAGCAGGCACTGCAAAGTAGCGTTGGCTTAACATGTTCCACAGCTGGAAGCAATATAGTTGTGCTAGTATAGAACTGAATTCATAAAAACTCCTTTTAGCTGGCAAAATTAATTAGGACCATGCTAATGAATTTAAACTGCTTTTGGGACCTCAAGTGTTTTTTTGTTCTGATGCTGAACCAAATTTATATTATCTATCTCCTTTTGGGATATTCTGCCTTCTTCTATGCCCCATTGAAAAATACTTATACGCTAAATAAAAAAAATATTAATTGGGGGCTCACAAATATATTTGTGATAGATTAGAATATCAATGCATGTTCAGATGTTGCTTTAACAGTAACATGGACTCCCTTGTTCACTAAAGACTTTTTTTTTTTCAGTTTATGCTGTTCTCTATAATAATATCCAGACTTGTAATGTGTATGTACACAACTGGTGGTGAATTCATGTAACTGAACACAGATACCTAAAATATAGATTTCTTCATCTGAGTTAATCATATTTCCACTTATAATCAGTGGAGAACAACAGAACTTCCAGAGCATGATTCACTACATCCTAAAATAGATTTCTAAATTTCACTTTAAAATTACAGTGCCTGGTTTTCTCTATCAAGTCAAGGACCCTATAGTGACTAGCACAGATATAAACTACACTGTAGATATCTTAGGTTAGAAATACCATACAAAATGCTCAAAAATAAATTGTCTCAGAACATATTACAGAGATCTGAGGTTCTCGGGAAGTACCATAAGAATTAATAATCAGTGTCAGTATTAAATATCTTATTTAATCTATGATAACAACCCTACTGCATGTTTGTCAGAGTACTTGTAGTGGTTTAGCAGTTACCTGCCCCTCCACCTTTGATATAACCCCAGCTAGAACTCAGAATCCTGGAAGTTGATAAATGAAGCTTTATATTTACAGCTATGCACAATATACAAGCAGATATTTACAATGTATAACAGATATATACAGTGAAAAGGTGATACAGAAACACCACACCCTTCCCAGAGATCAAAATCCCTAAGAGGGGTTTTTATCCACCCCTACCAGCTTTCCCCCCTTCCCCAATCTTATCTCACCATCTGTTGATGAAGCAGATATGTGGAGGTAGATCGGCCTGGGGGATTAGCAGTAGGAAAGAAGTTAGTAGAATTATTAAGAATTAGCTACACAAAGCAGAGACAAAGGAACCATGCAAGAGAAGCAGCTGCAGCCCAGAGAGGCTTGAAACCGTCTGACTTATCTATATTTGGGTTACAACTCTTAAAACATTTTTTTTTTCTTTCTCAGTAGAGCTCTGGGTGAAGTAGCATCATCTGTTTTCATTTCTCAGCCTATAGTCTAATTTCTCACTCAAATTCTCCAATTAGTTCAAACCAGCACAGTACTTACGAGAATGATAAATATTTTTATCATTTTCTTAAATTATGTGTCAGGTTTCTTCAAACTGTATTAAGAAGTTTCAAAGCAAAATGGCTGTACCACATTGTGTCAACATGTTTTTGCTTTCAAAAAAATTCTAGTGGGTCAACTCAAGTGAATCCTAGTGCCTAGTATGATAATATTAATAAGAGTAATATTTTTAAAAGTAACAACAAAGGAATTGTTATACAAATCTGAGGCAGTGGATTATGCAGTTTTTCTATTTGTCTGCTAAATGTCCATACCATAGCATGGCTTCAATGTTCTCAAAGAGAGATTTCTGGCTATAGTAAAGCAACACAGCACTAGGTAACTTCAATTTGTTTTTTCCATTTTTTGTCTCTGTCTTCAGAGACCACAATGAAAGTTTAGGTTACTAACTAGGTTTTAAGTGATTAGCTTCCACATCCCAGTATGTTGGATATAGCACTCCCAAAACTGAATTCAGTCAATCATAGCTCAATCATAGAATGGTTTGGTTTAGATGGGATTTTAAAGCTCATCTAATTCCAACCCCCTTATAATGGACAGCGGCACCTTTCCACTAGAATAGGTTGTTCAGTGTCCCATCCAACCTGACCTTGAACACTTCCAGGGATGGGACATACACAGCCTCTCTGGGCAATCTGTTCCTGTGTCTTACCACCCTCACAGTTAAAAATTTCTTCCTTATAGCTCATCTAAACCTACTCTGTTTCAAATCCCTGAAGGCTACTCAGATCAGTAGAATTAATTTTCAGATGTATTTGCACTTTCCTTTCAAAATCTAAGTTGGGCAGCTGCAAAAATTATGCTAAGAGCAAAGTGATCAGACCTGTAGCAGTCAGGATTATAAATCAGCTAGAATAGGTCTGCTTCTTGATGCTGTTGATATTAGAGTTTCTTCTGACCTCATCAGTGTTTATAAATTTATAAAGGGTGAGTGCCAGGAGGATGGAGCCAGGCTCTGCTCAGTGATGCCCAATGACAGGACAAGGGACAGTGGATGGAAGTTGAGCCACAGGAAGTTTCATGTAAACATGAGGAGGATTTTTTTCACTGTGAGGGTGATAGAACATTGGAATAGACTGTCCAGGGGGGTTGTGGAGTCTCCCTCTCTGGAAGATATTAAAAAACCCCCTGGACACATTCCTGAGTGATCTGGTATAGGTGATCCTGCTCTGACAGGGGGGTTGGACTAGGTGATCTTTCAAGGTCCCTTCCAGCCCTTGACATTCTGTGATTCTGTGATTCTACTTCTCCATGATAGGAAGGTGTCATTCTTTCTTTTCCCTGTTCTGTGCACTTTTCAAGCTTAAGAGTTATCTGTCTAGGTCTTGCTGTTAGCTACTTTTACTCTGCTGTGCTGAGTGCAGTTATAATTATCCAATATGTAATCCAGTAGTGATTTGTACTGCTGAACTTAAATATTGCAATATTTTGTATCACTATCTGCCATAACAATTCATTGGTAGGTAAAGCATAGCTAGAAGTTTTAAATGTTGCTCAACATGTTGATAAAATTGTTAACACTCAAAATATAAACAAGCAGTCTTTCTGCTGAATCTAAATCTCAGAGTGTTGAACTAAAACTATGACATGTTATAACAATGATTGCATGGAAAGGGAATATGATAAAAGAAGCCTGTGAAGTAAATGATAGTTGAAATTACTTTAATCTCTGATGCTGAGTATTCTCTTAAACCCTTTTTTTTTTTTTTTTAACACTTGTTTTCATAAGTCCTATATACCAGATTGGTGCAGTGGGGCAGGAGCATTTTTCCAAATTAAAAAGCACTCTTCTGTTTTAACTGATGATGCAGTAAACAGTGACAGATTGTCTCTTCCTCTTGTCCGATCTCAGGATACAATATTATATTGCTTAGTGCCCAAACATTGGCACATCAGTTCAGTGAATCTTCAGTAGAAATCAATAGCTGCTTATGTATATAAAAGTAAATATAACAAGGATACATATAAATAAACAGAGTTCTAGGCATTATATGGTTGCTGACTGCTTTTATTGTAGACAGAGCTGACACTGATGCTAAAGCTTTTTCTTGCAATCTGTTTTCAGTAGGTTGAGTAGCTGTGAGACACCAACCAACATTTGGTTTCTGCTAAAGGCAAACATTAGTCTTTTAAAAGTTGTATTTTATTTACTTACGGCACTTTCTAAATCTTACATTCCTGAATTTGAAGTATTACTCTCTTTATAAGAAGTTTGGAGGTTTTCTCATTTTGTGTAGCAGCATAATTCCATAAGCAGGAAAATATCTTGTTAGAGATAGCTATCAAAATACATGCAGTGTTTACTATGCACTTTATTACTGTAGTACTAGAAAACTTGCACACTTGATTTCAAAAGAAAAAAATGTAAAAGAATATTGTCATAAAGGCATTCTTAGTGTTGGGATATTTTGTTGTATATGTTTTTTATTCTTCACTTTTCTTACTAAAACCAGTTACTGTATTTTGCCTCTCACTTGCACTTTCTCTTTAAATACTTATCTTCAGTATATGATTGTACTGATTTATTCAGATTTTCCTCCATTTATCCAACTCTGTCTTTGCAGCTTGAAAGGTTAATTTTGCAAGTGCCATCCTGCATGGCTTCTACCACTCACAGCTTTGTAATCCTCCTTCTCTAATACAGAGTTTTCGTTATTTATTATAGTTGACATATCACTGCATAATGATACAGTCATAGAAATACGTAAATAGGAAGGTCTTTTTGCCAGGCAAGAGATGGAAATATTGAAACAAGTAAGGCTTACCTTTTGTGTTGGAGTAAAATACTTTGCTGCTTCACAAAAACTCCTGTAATTTTAGTATGTGGTGTTATGTCAGGGGTTAGAAGATATTTCATCTGGATCACAGGGACTTTGCTGAAACTGTAAGTGAAAAGGAAGGGAAAATCACATCAGCTTACTCGTGTAATGATACTTGTGGTTAACCTTGAAAAGATAAATAAAGTAATAAATACCAATTCATTTTGTAAACTGAAATGTCCTAGAAATAAGTACTTTCTTGTGTATAGATCTCATTCATTTTATAGGAATGGGGAAACAGCTAATTCTGTAGCACAGAAATGCCACTTCTGCTCAAGTGGACAGTGCTGTGCTCCTCTCATTAACTCATGTACAAGGCAGAGAACGTCAGTTAACCTATTTTCTTTTTTTTGTTGTTGTTGTTGTTATTGTTTTTGTTGTTACAGTGACAGCCTACCTAATTTCAATGGTCATACTAAATAGTGATCTTTTTTAAGGAATAAAGGAAAAATCCAATAAACAGATGATCTTCATATACCAAGCACAGGTACACCAGACTGAAGTATTAAGAGGTTTATAGAGCACTAAATTGAAACTGTCTTGGTTAAAATATAGTCAAATGACAGTGCACAGGCATGCTTTATTTTAGTTTATTTTCAGACTGGCAGGAAAAATTGGGGATATCAGTCCTCCTCTCTGTTTGATTATTCTATTATCAAAAGAATGGGGAGTGCCAGAAACATACATGTTGATTTAGTGTTGCTTTGATGAAACTATTCTGTTTGTGTGATGTGTCATTTTTCATTGCTTTCTTATCAAGGTGTTTCAGCTGCACCCAACCTGGATGTTGTAATTGCTTTGGTTGCTTGTGGCAAAGTTATGTCAATGTCAATCGCTAAATAACTTCTGACTGCTTTGCGTTGGATCTGTTACAATAGAAACACAGCGCAGGATGGACTTTTACATACTGATGTTGTGTCACTTGAGACTAAAAGAAGGTTTTCTACCAAAAAAAATGTGGCTGGTAGTAAATATATTAAATGTAAAGTATTAGACATGAAACTCTGATGCAGGGTTTAGAGGAGTGATAAAATGCATCTGTATTAAAAATAACTATAAAGCCTAAGGCCAAATCACACATTCATAAAATATAAAGTCTAAAGGCAAACTTTGTTACCCATCCTAGGTAAAGCTGCTGGATTTCTGCAAAATATGTGTCCCCATCTGGGACACAGTGGACACTCATTGCTCACTCATAGCAATGACAGAGACAATGATAGACATACACATAGCAGAGACAGAGGTAACACCCATTTGAGTGTCCACAGTCACTCCTGCTTTTCGTTGGAATGTGGTGGTGTTGTGATGGGGAAAGGTTGTACATCAGCTGTAATTAGCAGCTAACAGAATGTGGAAGCTTGTTCCTCCTGCTGAGTAGACAGCTGCTGAAGCAGCTTCAGGAAGGCACAAAGATTTTTCCTGGGGCCCATTAATTACAGGGAGAAAGAATTTCAGATTCTTATATCAGCTCTACATTATTTTAATATTATATATCAAAATGAAAATCAAGTAAGTCTGAACACTAGGTGTGCCATGTGTCAGACATATGAATGCAATATAGTATTTCTCTCTTGAAATTATGTTATCTATTTAATTTACTACAACTACAGTTATGTGCATACATGTGAAGTATCTGAGACAGACACAATGAGCTGTTTTGCTGTGTTACAATTCTGGAACTAAAAAAGTTGACCATCAATTTTCAAATTACATTTTATTAATGTCTCTGTATCAGAAAAACAACAGGAATGTAGTTCTAAAAATAATGCCACATTTTACCACTCTGAATTTTTCATATCTATGGCAATCACAAATTACTATAGCTAAGACCATGCTCAGCTTAAAGTGGTCATGTTTAGGACCCAGTAATCTTTGACATGCCAGAAACTGGGATCTCAGGCTGTCACAGAAACACACAGTAGAAGCAGGTGTGGAAAATCTAGCGAAAAGATTTTCAGTATCTGCCTTTGTTTTGAAGATATGCTTTGGAAGTAACTTGGGTGCTCTGGAGTTAGAATATGGTTCAAGCAAGAAAGAGAAATGTATTTATTGACATGACTACCATTGGTGAGGCCATCTAGCACCAATCAGTGACCTTTGGGTGTAACCATCCAGATTTTCTCCATGTCCTGGTTTTGGCGTATCTTGGGATTGAAAGCAAATCAATCTTTGTTTCAGAGATCCTGAACACCATAAAAAATTAATCACTGAGTTTCCAGGCTGACTGTAAAATAAAAATAATAAACAGATATTATCATAGGATCTCTATGTGGCTTTGCACCCTTGGCTGAACAAAAGTGAGGTCCTACATGACGGAACCCAGTGGGTTTCATGAGTGCTACCCATCTGTTTTCTTTGCATCCACCGGGAGACATTTACAAAATAGTTCTTGTGTCCTTATACTTTCTGTGGGTTTTGGAACTGATTGAAGCAGTATGACTCACAAGTACATACCAGTAAGATCACAGTTAATATTCAAAGAGGAGTAAAAAATGGTTTCCATTACATAAACTAGACAGCAAATTCTGGTAGAAAGCAGTACTTCTGGCTCTTGCATTCTCTGAGGGTGAAATCACTAGAGACATTTATTTTTTGCAGAATTTGCTCTTTAACTCAAAAATAATGGTTCCTACTCACAGAAGGCACTACAGTAGTTTACCTCTTAACTTCTTGCCTATCTTCTGAATAAGGCAATTATGAATGTATTGTACCTACTTGAACAGGCTCTATAATCCATGCTGTGATGGCAGGTTCAAGAGCTATCTAGTATTCTCTACAAGAGAATACTTACTACACAGACTTTCAGTCAGGTAACAGACAGTAAAGTTATAGTAGATAAATTCTTCACTATATGACCGTTGTATGAAGATGTCAGTGCTCCCAGGCCATCCTTCTGCTCTGTCAACATGACAGCATTGCCTTCTGTATCTGTACTTATCACTCCAGTTCTGCTGCATAGAACAGGAAATAGTTATGTGATTTCAATTTCCTGACCTCACCAGACACATAACCTTGATTCCCCCAAATCTGGAATCCACTAGCTTTACCGTAACTCCACCCACTCATCCAAGTTGTTGTTGCTGTTCTAAATCATTATTTCATGTATATTAGACCATTCCCTAAAGTAAAATCAGTAGAATAATTGAAGATACTAACATAAAGATTTAGATGGTATTTGAGATCCTTGAGTAAGGATCCATGTTTGTACTATTTTGAAACAAAAAGGAACTATTCCAAATTCTCCACACTGGAACAATATTAGAGATATCATTGCTGTACAAAATAGTGACATTTACTACTTACATTAGTTATATTTGCCAAGTAAGCATGGAAAGGGCCTGGAGTTCCTATTGTCAACTTGCCAGAAAGTTAATGTAAGCTCTAATTCCAGAAATACATTTTTTGGGGGTTGTTTTTTTTTTTTCTTTTTTTTTTTTTTTTGTTCTGAATTATTCACTTGGGTATTTTATTTGTTGTTGTGTTGGTTTTTTTTTTCATTCCAGAGACATGGCTGTAGAAAGGATATTCTTCAAGTTCTAACTGAACAGAAAATAGTATTTCAGGCCATCTCCTTTAGCAGTATTTAATTTCTCTGTTCATGTATCATTTCTTTTTAAATCTTTGAAATGCTGTCATTTCTGATCCATGACGTAAGTACGGAAACCAAGCAAGCCATCTCTCAGCTGGATTAAAGCAATACAGTATTTCTTTCTTGTTTTTTCAAGTTTTTTTAAAAATAACTATATTGTAGTCCCAGAGTTTCATGATAATGCTACATTTCAGATTGGAGAGCATTTAACTTTCCCATACATTGATAATGTTTGCATGGTTCAGTGACTTCCAGACTAATTTTTTGTGCTCTGTGTTCTTATGACTGCTTTCAATACGTTTATATTGACCTAAGTTGGATTAATTGTGTTGATTTTTAAATCAATTGTAGAACACTTTTTTGGCAATTTAAAAATACTACCTTTACTTTGATGTGTAAAAAATTGTACATGCACCAAGATACTTAATAAAGCTTACAGAGACCAAGAGGAAATGGGACACTTAAATATCTTATCCTTTGTCAGTTTCTAAGCTTAAAAAGCCATCAGAACAATTTAATTAAGATTATATTTGTTTCTTAGACTCATTTCATTGTTATGTATCAATAGTTTACACAAAGGCAGTGCAAACACTTCAGCATTTCAAAAAAGTTGAAAAATATTTTATTTTAGTTGCGTGTTTTTTAATAGGCACTGCTCTGCTTCTCAGAGTGGGTGGTGTGCAGATGCCTGAATTCTTTCCTTTTCATGGCTACTCCACAGTTCGAATTCATTATTATCATGCTTCTGAGAGGGAAGTGTTTAGAAAGGTATAAAATGCTGACTGATGTAAACATCAATGTACATTGAATAATCATAACAAAAAATAATAAAACCGTTAGAAATTAAATGCTAATCTTCACATGTAAGATGGATAAATGTCAAATATTGTAACTGTATTTGTAACACCATAGTTTTAAAAAGGGCTAGATAATTTTCAGATAATTGCATCTATCCTGCAGATTCCGTAGGAGAAGATTGTGTGATTGTTGCAAACAGGGAGGCAATGATATCTAAATATGTATTTAAAATTAATATTGTACTGAAGAACTAAGGAGAACTTTACACATTTTAATATCAGTTCAATTCACTCATTACAGCTTTCCTTCAAGCTCAGAGATGAGTAATGTGTCGTGAAAAGAGTCTGTTATGTCAGTGCTGTGGATTTATGCTGCTCTCACAAAGGCTGCACCTACACTGTCAGTTTGAATCATTCCATTTTTCAGTCCAGAAAACTTTTCATCCTGATTGTTTACACTTCATGCATGCAGAATCACACCTCAAATCCCTTTTGGAGTGGACCAACTGCATCTGCCTCCGGATAAAAGTAAGGAGAGGCTCTGTGCAGACTGGTCCATGCATTGCTCCAACTTGCTGGAAGGCTGCCATATCTTTCATTGGAGAGCACTGTGTTGGTTTGAGCTAATTGGAGAATTTGAGTGAGAAATTAGACTATTGGCTGAGAGAGAGTTAAACATACAGTGTCACTTCACCGAATTTCACTGAGACAGAGAAAAAAAAAAAATGTTTTGAGAAATGTTCTCAAAACATGAGATAGCCAGTGTGCTTGCAAAGGGCCAGTCTGGCTTGGGTCTGTGCTGGCTCCGGCAGCTTTTTTCCTTTGTCTCTATGCCTTTGAACTAATTCAGAGTAAAATCACTAAAACGACTAATTTCTTCTCCTATCATTAATCTCCCTGATCTTCAGCTTATCTGCAGCATCATCAAGTGGTGAGATAAAGCTGGGGAAAGGGGAGAAAGGTGGTAGCGGGGTTTGGTTTTCCTCTCTTGGGGATTTTGGTCTCTTGGGAGGGGTGTGGTGTGTATTACCCTTTTTACTGTATATTTCTGTAAATATCTGTTATATCTTGTAAATATTTGCTTGTATATTTGCATTGCTTTAAATATAAAGCTTCATTTATTAACTTCCAGTGTG
>VWZI01008666.1:154169-196904 GCA_013396835.1 Psilopogon haemacephalus | reverse complement strand
TATATATATATATATATCCTGAAGATGTATCTGGACTAATTTAGAAAGAACAAGATGGGCTTGAATCATTCAGGACTCATTTAGCTAAGGGAACAGGTTGTTCCCTAGACTGCTTGAGAAAGACCACATAGAATCACAGAACATTAAAGGTTGGAAGTGACCTCCAGAGATCACCGAGTCCAACTTCCCTCCCAAGCAGAATCCCCCAGGGTAGTTTGCATATGAACACATCCAGGCAGGTTTTGAAAGTCTCCAAAGAAGAAGACTCCACAACCTCTCTGGGCAGCCTGCTCCAGTACTCTGTCACGTTCACTGTAACAAAGTTTCTCCTCATGTTGAGGGGAAACCTTCTATGTTCCAGTGTGTAGGCATTGCTCCTTGTCTTATTGCTACTGAGCATCAAAAAGAGATTGGCCCCATCCACTTGACACCTACCCCTCAGATATTTGTACATATGGATAAGATCTCCTCTCATTCTTCTCTTCTCCAGACTAAACAGGCCCAGGATTCTCAGTTTCTTTTTGTAGAGGAGATGCTTAAGTCCCCTAGTCGTCTTCATGGCTCTCTGTGGGATTCTTTCCAGCAGATTCCTGTCTCTCTTGAACTGGGGAGCCCAAAACTGGACACACTATTCCAAGTGTGATCTCACCAGGGCAGAACAGAAGGAGAGAAGAGCCTCCCTAGACCTGCTGGCTGCACTTTTCCTGATGTACTGCAGGGTGCCACTGGTTCTCATGGCCACAAGGGCACATTGCTGGCCCACGCAAAACTTAGAGTCCACCAGGATTCCAAGGTATTTCTCCATGAAGCTGCTTTCCAGCAGGGCATCCCTAGCCTGTACTGGTGCCTGTTGTTAATTCTCCCCAGATGCAGGACCTTGAACCTATCCATGTTTCCTTCACCCAGCTCTCCAGGCTGTCCAGATCTCATTGAATGGCAGCACAGCCTGACAGGCTGTCAGCCACCCCCTCACCCACCCCAGTTTTATATCATCAGCAAACTTGCTGAGTGCCCTCATCCAGGCCATTATTAAAGATACTGAACAAAGCTGGACCCAGTGCTGATTTCTGGGCCTCCAACTTGAATCTGTGCCCCTGATGACAACTCTTTGAACTCTGTTATTGAGCCAGTTTTCAATCCACTTTACAGACCAACAATCTATGCCACATCTCCTGAGCTTATCTATGAGGATGTTGGAAACAGTATCAGAAACCTTGCTGAAATCAAGGTATATGACTTCCAGTGCTCTTCTTTTGTCTACCCATTTGGTCATGGAATCATAGCAGGCTATCAGGTTAGTCAAGCAAGATCTCCCCTTGGTAAATCCATTTTGGCTACTCCTGATAACACTCTTTTCTTCCATGTGGTTAGAGATAGCCTCCAGGATGAGCTGCTCCATCACCTTTCCAGGGATGGAGGTGAGGCTGACTGATCTGTAGTTACCTGGGTCTTCCATCTTGCCTTTTTTGAAGACTGGAATGACATTGGCTTTCTTCTAGTTGTCAGGCACCTCTCCTGTTCTCCCTGAGTTCTCAAAAATGATGGAGAGAGGCTCAGCAACAGTATCAGCCAGTTCTCTCAGCACTCGTGGATGCAACCCATCAGGGCCTATGGATTTGTGTGTTTTCAGTTGGCACAAGTGATCTCTAACCCAGTCCCAACTCACTAGTGGCGTGTCCTCTTCTCTCCAGTTCTGTTCCCTTACTCCCAAAGACTGAGGTTCTTGAGGGCTGCTCTTAGCAGTAAAGACTGGTGCAAAGAAGGCATTCAGCAATTCTGCCATCTCTCCATCTTCAGTCACCATATCTCCCACATCATTCAGTAGTGGACCCACCTTTTCCTTGATCTTTTTTTTTCTATTGATGTATTTGAAAAAGCTCTTCTTGTTTTCTTTCACTTCCTTGGCAAGACTCAGACCCAAGAGGGCCTTCACCTTTCTTGCCACTTCTCTGCATTTTCTGCTAATATTTCTATAGTCCTCCCAGTCAACCAAACCATTTTTCCATCTATTGCAAACCAACTTTTTATTTTTTATTTTTTCCAAGAGCTCCTTGCTTATCCATGCAGGTCTTCTGCCTCTCTTACTTATTTTGTGTTTGGTGGTGATTTTTTTGTTGTTATTGGTTTGTTTGTTTGTTTTTTTCCCAAGGGAATACATTTTTCTTGAGCCTAGAGGAGGTAATGCTTGAATATTACCCAGCTCTCTTAGGCCTCCCTTCCTTTGAGCGCCCTAGTCCACTGCATATTTCTAAGTAGAGTTTTGAAGCAGGCAAAGCTAGCCCTCTTAATGTCCAGGGTTGAAATTTTACTCATCACCCTGCTTCCTTCTCTAGTGATACTAAATTCTAATATGTCATGGTCATGTGGGCCAAGATTACCCCCCAACTTTAAGATCTACAACCAGTACTTCATTATTTGCTAGTACAGGGCCTGGCATCATGCTTCTCCTTGTTGGTTCTTCATCAACCTGCAGAAGAAAGTTTTCCTCAATGCACTGCCGGAACCTTTTAGACTGATTCTGCTTGGCTGTGTGGCTTGTCCAGCTAATATCAGAGTGATTGAAGTCGCTCATGAGTACCTGTGCACTTGATCTTGAGGCTACTTCCAATTGCCTGTAGAAGGCCTCATTAATAGCTTCTTCTTGGTTTGGTGGTCTGTAGTAAACACCCACACCTGTATCATTTATGATTTCATGTCCCTTATCCATAAGCTTCCATCATCTCCCTCTGAGTTAAGCTTAATGCATTCTAGTTGCTTACTCATAGAGAGCAACTCCACCACCTCACCTTGTCAGTCTGTCATTCCTGGAAAGTACATAGGCATCCATTACCACATTCCAGTAGTGTGAGCTGTCCCACCATGTCTCTGTGATTGTGATAAGATCATAATCTTGTGATTGCACCCAGATCTCTAGTTCATCTTGCTTGTTTCCCATGCTCCTTGGATTGGTATAGAGACACTTTAAAGACTTAGTAGAGGAGCATTTGTCACCATTGTGGGTATCACATTATCCATCGTCCCCTACTGCCTCTGGGATAGTAGTGGTGCTGGTTCCTCACCTTACAATTGTCCCAGGTTTTTCTTCAGGGGCCCTGTTTTTTTCCCCTGTACTCCCTTCAAAAGCAGTTTAAAGACCTATCAGTCAGCCTTGATAGTTCTCATGCCAGGATTCTTTTTCATCTTAGAGACAACCATTTCCTATGTAGGCCAAATACAATCATACATATATGTGTGTATGTATATATATATGTGTGTGTGTATATGTATATAGACAGAAAGGCAAAGTTCGGTTTTGAAAATAAAATGCAGCCTAGTTGCAGGAATGAGGAATTGAATGGTTCTTTTTCTTTCAGTGGGACTGTAAAAGTCACAGTAATGCAATTATGCATTATCTTCTTAGAGAGCTTTTGCATATTTGCCCTTTTACCTGTGATTTTGCTTTTAATAGCTTTCATTTACTTATCAAAGGTAACAGTGGAAGTTACATAAGATTCAGTAACTTAGTCTATGATGACATGCTTATTTTATCTATGTAAGCAGGGCCAGACACCTAGAGAGAAAATAGTCTCTATGGAAATGAGAACATTGGACTCATCTTGGTGGATTTTGTGGCAAATCTTCAAAACTCTTGTGAAAATATACACTTCTTTTAAATTAGATAAATCTAACATTAGAGTTTCAGTGGATCTTATCAGACTTCTAGTATTCATCCTTAAAACATAGTACTAATCAACAGCCCTATATATCACTACTGAGTAACACAAAAATATTTTAGCACTCATTACTGAGAATTTAAAAAAACATTTTACAGAAAGAAAAGTTAAATTCAGAAGAAAACAACGAGAAAAAGACTGCATAGAGGTTACATAAAACCTGCCTAGCTCTGATTGCTGGGGCAACACTATATTTGGGTGTTACTCTTGATTTATATCATGCTACTTCATATGTAATGATGCCTAGTTTAGTGCCCTGACTGAAATAACTTATTTATTGCTATTCTTTCCATTTGGCTAGACAAAACATGAGCTCACAAAGTAAGCATTTTCTGGGCTGACTAACTAAAACATAGTACACTATTTTTCATATTGTATATGTATGTGGGTATTTTCTACATCAAAAAATACTTCTTCCATTGTGTATTATATAATGGATCTTGTGTGTGGTGTTCTGGGGGTGGTGGGGTGGTGGTTTATTTGTTGTCTTTTTCTGGAACAGATTAATGGATCTTAATTAAGCACCAATTAAATAGCTGAAATGCTAATGGAGAGTGAAGTTATGAAAAATATAAATGCTGTGGTACAGAATACTATCCCTAGTGTCTGGAGGAAAAAGTAAAAGAAAAAGAAAACACAAAATGAAACATTCTCTCGTTTCTTCTTTAAGGCCTTTTTTTAGATTAAACTAATGGATCAAGAGAAAATTCACAATGTAATCCATTTTCACTTTGGAAGAGGCACCATTGAAGTTCTTCACAAGTTGTAGTAGGGTCTCAAGGATAGAAATAAGCTGTGTCTGACTAGTAATTTCGAAGGAAAATTCTCTATTTGAAGGTGATAGAAAATTATCCAAGTTAGTCAAGTAAAACGAAGTAAATAGAATCTCAAAATAGGCTAGACAGATTAAGAAAATGGGATCGTGGTTTCAGATAAGTTCACTGGTAAGAAATGCTAGGAAATCTAGAAAAATATGTGAGGTCTTTTAACAGATTCAAATTTCATTGCTGAGGTTCAGGAGAAAGAGATCAAAAAGACTTAATAACTTCTGTGAAGAAATAAAGCTTTTTTTTTTTTTTAAAAAAAGACATCTGTCTTGAAATAAAAGGATTAAAACTGCAAAGAGGAGAAGTGTTAAAGGCAAGTAGAATACAGAAAGTTGATTAGACACTGTACATAAAATACAGTGGTTTGTCCTACAATACAGAAATGGCAACAAAATAGTAGCATTTGGTACAAGAGAAAGTAAAAGTTGTATCAATATATAAACTATCAGATGCTTGTTTTTTTTTTTTTCCCAAGTTCTCCCTAGTAAGCTGAACTTAACACTGCAAAAAGTGTGTGCAAATACTTGTAGGAATAAACACTCAAGAAGTGATTTATCTAAATTATTCTTTCCCTCTTTTTGCTAGCCATCCTGGGAACTGTAGCAATCTCTTGTGATGGTCATGACCAAAGGAAGCAGAAAAACATCAGACTTAGGTTGCATGCTACAGGGAAAAGTTCATAATCTAGTATGCAGAGATTTTTTTTCCCATAAATGTCCAAAAATGTGATACATCTACACATGCCAACTTTGAAAAGATGAACTTTATTTGTGGATAAATGCAAAGTGAAAGAGGAGTTACATTTATTAAAAAACTTGAACATTTTAAATGAGAATCTTTTACCAGTAAATATCCTTTCTCATATGTATTCACTGAAGTGGCACATTGATAGAAAATATTTTTATATGTCAGAAACTGATAAAATTTTCCCCTTCACTCTTATGATTTTTATGTTTGTGCTTTTAACATGATATTTTCTCTTTCTTCTGTTTCTTTCCATGTCCACTGGGGAAAAAAGGCTTAGGCATACCATTAGTAAATGTGGAGTGTGGCAATATTTTCCATTCTTGTTTTAATAACTCTCAAGGAAAAAAAAGAAAAAAAGTACCAGTACCAAATGATGGCTATTGCTTCTTTAAATAATTCTTATCTTTTTTTAAATAACTTAAGAACCTAAAGAAGATATATAAATATCTAAAATAAAATAAAACCACTTTAACATAAATCTATATATCAGTTTATACTCATTGATTTTTTTTTTAAAGTTTTCACAGGGACTTTAATACTTTAATGATAATAAGAATAATAAAGAAAGATAAATGACTGAGTCCCGAGCTTTTCTTTTTGTTACCTGCTTCAGTCATGCCTAGGTTGGATTGCCTTACTGAATCTGTTTTAAGAAAATGTTTCCATTCTGTGTAATTGGAAAAGGACAAGAAACCTAATTTTTAAAAGTTTAGTTAGGTTAAAGTATATTTGTTTCATCTAAGAATAGATAAATGTTTACAGCTAGAAATATCTTCATCCAGTTGTGTTTTAAGTTATTTGTTCCCTTTTCTTTTACACATAAACATGAAACCTGTTGCCATGATGCACTCATTTTTCTCTATTGTCTTCAGTGTGAATCAAGCTGCACTATTATAATGTACTCACAAAATAAAATCGTATTCACAATTCACTATTTGTTTGAAGCACAGATTTACTTTTCTGTTATATACCTTCAACCCTAAACTAGAGGCCTGGGATTCATTTTGCCTTTTAGCCCCAAGATCATACACTCACATCTTTTATTGGAAGCAGGGGAAACACAGTGACCAACAATGATGAAAGGGCTGATATACTGAATGCCTTCTTTACCTCAGCCTTTAAGAGTAACACAGTTATTGAGTGCTCAGCCTTATCAGCTGGACAACAGGGATGAGAAGCATAATGAAGTCCCCATAATCCAAAAAAATTGGCCAGTGACCTACTACAGCACTTAGACACACACATGTTTATGTACCAGGTGGGATCCACTCAAGGGAGGGATCTGGCAGAAGTGTTCATCAAGCCATTTGCCATCATTTATCAACAGTCCTAACTGTGGAGATCCCAGTTAACTAGAGGCTAGCAAATGTGACACCCTTCTACAAGAAGGCCTGGAATGAGGATTCAGAAAATTACAGACCTGTCAGACTGGCAGTACTGGAGAAGGTCACGGCACAGATTATCTTGTGTATCATGATGTGATGTGTACAGGACAACCAGGTGATCATGCCCAGTCAGCATGGGTCTATAAAAGGGAGGTCCTGCTTGACTATTTTAATGTCCTTCTACAAGGTGACTCACTTAGTAGATGAGGAAAAGGCTGTGGATGTTGTCTACCTACAATACAGTAAAGCATTTGAAACCATTTCTGATATCATTATTCAGGAGAAATTAGCTGTTCATGGCTTGAATATCCATATGCTTCATTGTATTAAAAAACAGATGGATGACTAGCACCAAAGAGTTTTGGTGAATTGAGTTAATGCCAGTTTGATATTTTTATGACTGATCTGGATAAGGGGATTAAATGTACCCCCAGAAAGTTTGGAGGCAACACCAAGTGGGACCATTATGTTGAGGGTAGTAAGGCTCTACAGAGGGACCTTGACAGATGGATCAATGGGACATGACCAGTGGTATGAGCTTCAATAGGGTCAAGTTCTGGGTCCGGCACTGGGGTCACAGTAACCCCATTCAATGCTATAGGCATGTGAAGGAATGACTGGAAAGCTGCCTGACTAAAAAGGTGTTGGTCAATGGCTGGCTGAATATATGCCAGCAGTGTACCCAGGTGGCTAAGGCCAACAGCATCCTGGCCTGTGTGACCAGAAAGACTAGGGAAGTGATTCTCCATCTGTACTTGGCACTGGGAAGGCCATACCTTGAATACTGTGTTCAGTTTGGACCACTTACTACAAGGACATGAAGGTGTCAGAGTGTGTCTAAAGAAAATGAGGCTGATGAAGTGCATAGAGTCTCATGAGAAGCAGCAGAGGGAACCAGGGTTGCTCAGCCTACAGACAAGGAGGCTGAGGAAAGACCTTATTGCTCTCTAGAACTACCCAAATGGAGGTTGTAGTGAAGTGAAGGTCGATCTCTTCCCCAACTAACAAGTGACAGGACAAGAGGAAACAGCCTCACATTGCACCGAGGGAAGTTTAGATCAGCTATTATGAATTTTTTCTGCACCAAAATGGTTGCCAAGCATTGCAACAGGCTGCCCAGGGAAAACATTGAGTTGCCATCCCTGGAGGTATTTAGGTGTGGTGCTGAGTGATATGATTTAGTGGTGACTTGGCTGCATTAGGTTAACAGTTGGACTTGATGATCTTAAAGGTCCCTTCCAGTTGAAACAGTTCTGTGATTCTGTAGTTCTATGATCTTTGATTGAAGTGGTGTTTGCACTCTTTGCTGCCTGTAGATGAGCCTGGTGAGGCTTCAGTCTGGATTTTGACCATCAGGGAAAGCACTTGAAGAAAGCAGTTTTGCGTGCATGCATGTGTTGCAAGGCTAATAGACCAAAAGTAGGCAGAAGTGAAAATTTTACCAGAAAAGAATCCTTTGAGTGCCTTCCCTGTTACCTCTAAAAATGACATTTGGGAAACAGATTCCAGCTATGAGGTGTAGTATAATATCTGATAATCTATAAGTGGAATTATGAAGTTTACCCTATATAATATATATTTTTTGTTTGTTTGTTTGTTTTTTAAAGCAGGAAAATTCTGAAGAGTGTTTTCATTCTATTAATTTTAATGGAAGATGTGTTTAATTTTATGAGGGCTGGAATAGTTTAATGTAAAGAAGAACAGAAGTGTCTGAAATGCACTTTTTGGGAGGTCTAACTCAAAGTTACAAGTTTGGGGTTTTTTTGTTATTGGTAAATGTGGGACATTTAGAGGTAAATGTTAATTAATAAAATAGTTTCTCACATATCTTCAGTAAAAAATTCTTCAGTGTTTACCTTCTCTTTAGACATTGAAAAAGCTAAGTATAATCAGGACGGTTCACTGAATGGGGGACAATTACCTTCATTATTGTTATCTACTGCAGTTGTCTTCAAAACTGGACTGTGTTTATTTTTTGAAAAAGACACAGGATCACAGACTGTTAGGGGTTGGAAGGACTCAAATCGATCATCAATTCTAACACCCCTGCCAGAGCAGGACCATACAATCTTGCTCAGGTCACAGAGGGATGCATCTAGATGGGCCTTGAAAGTTTCCAGAGAAGGAGACTCCACAACCTCTCTGGGGAGCCTGTTCTAGTGCTCTGTGACCCTTACAGTAAAGAAGTTCCCCCTTGTGTTGAAGTGGAACCTCCTGTACTGCAGCTTACATCCATTGCTCCTTATCCTATCACAGGGAGCAAGTGAGTAGAGCCTGTTCCCCCCCACCCCCTCCTGACTCCCAGCCCTCAGATATTTATAAACATTTATTAGATCCCCTCCCAGTCTTCTCTTCTCCAGACTAAAAAGCCCCAGGTTCCTTAGCCTCTCCTCATAAGGCACTACAGTCCCCTAATCATCCTTGTAGCCCTCTGTTGGACTCTCTTGAGCAGAAACCTGGTCATCTATGCCTAGGAAACCCTATTTAGTTTTAATGATTCATTTAAATATTCTGAGTTGTTCAGCATCTAAAAATGTCCTTAATTTTAAACTACATTTGTTCCTGCTATATTTTCCAGATTTTAGACATGGTACAGACATGTTTGTAAATGACACTACCAGCTTTATATCTCATCAATGACTGAAAAGACACACACTTACTTTTCCAGAATTTTATTTTAGATAAATGTTAATTTACTAACTCCATCTACTACATGCAGAGAACAACCTGATTAAAATTTCCCTCAGATTCAATACATTATTTCTGGTTTTTGCAGTAGATATTGATGTTTTAATGAATTATTTTATTAAAATAGGGCAAGTTTAGGAGAAAAAAAAAAAAAAGTTCCTTGTTATTATGAAAATTCATATTCAAAAATGTTAATCTTATGCTGTTAATATTCTAATAGCAGAGACCAAGGTATTCTTGTCTGTGAAAATGTATTCAAAAGCATGCAGCAGTTTTGTGCTAGGCTTAAGGTAAAAGAGTTTCTGAACATTCTGTAATGAGAATGTAATCCAGCAAAATTATTCATTCTTAGGCATAGGTTCTTTAATACAGTTTTGTAACCTCCTGAATATAGTGAGTGTACTTGAAAGGATAGAAATCATCATTTCCCAGAGACAGAAATGTTTCTTTCGCTGGGTTTTGAAAAACTTTGACTAATTGAGGATTAATGGAATAGATTGGAAAGTCATAAGCTTTTCTTTTTATACACATCTTAACTTGCAGAATATGTTTATTAACTACCTGGAATAACTTTATGAGAAGGACACAGTGTAAGATATTGTAAGTTGATATTAGCAGGTGACAATTTAACATACAAACTTGAAATGTAGTATTTATAAATAAATAAAGATTTCCACTGAAGAAAGCATACACAAAGGCACTTAAAATAAAGCTGACCGAAGTTCATTTAGAAGTAATTTAAGTAGAGGCTTGTCAGTAAAAATCTTGTGGTTTAGAGAAACATGTACACCTTTGCTTTACACTCAAATATACAATGAAGTTCATTCCCAAATAGGTCACTTGAGCCACCACTTATCTAAAGCAGGCACTTCTATCAATACATAAACAATTGTGTACATTGTTATAGACATAAATTAACTAAATTTATTTCACTGCTGTTTTTCAGAACTAAAACCATGCATGAAAACCAACCAACTTCCCAAAAATGTAAAAGCTCTCAGATATGACTCTCAGATGTGAGCACTAAACTCACCTCTAAAGCACTTTGTGCCATCACAGGCCATATGCTTTAAGAACTTCTCTTCCCTTGATGAAACTTGTTCTATTTCCCTTTGCAGTCTTTGCCAAATGCTTTGTGTTCAATTGGGTAATCCTACAAAAAAAAGGAGTTACCACTATTTGAATACTAAAAGGTCACTTGACTTTTAATAATTTTTTATACCTGCAAATATTGCTCTCAAATGAGTACTCCCAAATATACTCCCAGATGAACAGTCGCCCCAACAGCCATGAACAATTATTTGATAGAGATGGTGGAACAAGTAATCCTCAGTTAAATCAAAGAGATTTGGGTTTTTTTTAAGAGCAGCTTATAAGGCCTTTTACTAAATAAACAAATTTTTGAAAGGTGAAAGGTGTGCTTATCAAGACAGCAAGCTCAGGATGTGACATTTTATGCAGTTGATATCATGTCTGCTGCCTTTGATTGCATATATCAGATGGCTTACCCCATTCCTACTGAATCAATATGAAGTGGCATTTGGGAGGCTTCCAGATAATTTCCACTTTGGCATTTCAGCCTTGATTTGTTTTTAACTATGCATTGTTTTGAAGCTAGCAATCAAGACTCCAAGTACGAGGACATAGTAAAAAGTGATTGTTAACATTTAACAGAGTATTTAGTGTGTGTGAAGTGTCACTACAAGTTCTTCTAAAAATTTATTTAGTGAGCATGGTGCCAGCACTTTAAAACCAATAACTAAAATTTAAGATATAGTTGGAGAGAGTTTAGCAGATAATTTGTTTAGGCTCTGGGGTAAGCCAGATGACAAACAGGTGGAGAGATGTGTATGCGCATGCATATACATGCAAGCCCATGAAATCTGCTAGCTGTCCATTCCTGTATTTCACTGTAGCAGTTTGTGCATGGCTCTCACATCCGCTCTGTGTGCCAGGATCTTTTGAAGAAATTAGCTGAATGGAGACTACAGAAGCATTAGTATTTCCTGTTAAAAATCCCATGGTTTTAAGCTGCTCTTGTTCTAGCAGTTTGTACTTTATGATTTCTATTGGGATATACATGCAAAGTGAACTGTAAGCCTGTTGTGCACTGGTCTATAATAGCAATAGAGAAGGGTACTGTTGAGAAAGTAGACCAGCAATGTTTAAAGATAAAAATAAAAGTAATTAATAATTTTTTATTTCTTCACATATTTTGGACTTTTGTTGTAATTGTTCATATTTCAAATTGTGCAATCAGTTGTCCTTCATCTGCAAGACTATCAGTTGTGCTTCATCTGCAAGACTATCATTACTGTATGAACTAGAAAAAAAAATCCAAAGAAAGCAAACAATTTTTTTTAAAGCATGCCATTTGTGTTTTCCTTTCTTTTTTTTCTTAAAAAAAAACAAAATAAAACAAAACAAAACAACCCAACCAAACCCAAACTTGTTATAACTACTAGGTTTTCCATTTAATCAAAAAGGAACAGCAATCTATAATCTCATTGTTTCCATTCTTTCAGGCTTTAGAGCAAGAAAAATATTGACACCAGACACATAACTAGCATTTTTGAGCAATAAAAACTGAGGGTAGTAGCCACAGTACGTATGAAAAATAAAATCTGATCCTAACAATTGTTTGCATTTCAAAGCATTCACAAATGCTAGTGATGTGCACTTGCTACACCCATCTTTATTGTGTATGCCATGTGTGAGCCTCCCATAGAAGAGATAAATTGGAGAGTCTGATTAATGTTGTGAGTTGATTTATTGGCTTTGCATATGTTTTCCTAAATATCTCTGCCTTTTTATTTCTCAGTTTGTCTTTTTGCATTCCATATTTAATTCTTTCTTAGCAAAGTTCTAATTTTTTCATGATTCTCTCTTTCACTGAGCTATTGGATTTTCACCTAATCACTGGCTGCATCTTTACCGCTTAATGAAGCATGGCTACAGGCTGGGTATGAGAGTATTGGAGTGCTGCTCATCCTAATCACGTATTTTGCTGCTGTAGTTTTGGCCTGTGCCACTTCATCCTTTGTGTGCAAGAGATCACCCAGAAGTTGTTTGTGGAGCAAATCTGAGGGGCCAATCCCAATACAGGATATAGCCTACACAGTTCCTGAGCTGCGCAGCAATGCCAGGGGTATCTGGTCCGTCCTTATGTTGCCTTCTGGCACTTGTGGGACAAATTCTGTTTCATACTATAAAAATGCCACTCTGGTGGGTTGCACCTTGGTGCTCTGTCATACAGTTAAAAAGACTCCACAAATCACAGTAATTTTTAAGGGCAACAAGATAACAAAGGGGAACGGTAGGATCATAGAATGCTTTGCATTGCAAATGACCTTTAAAGGACATCTAGTCCAATCGCCCCCATGCGGTGAGCAGACACATCATTAATGACATCAATTTGCTCAGAGCCTTGTCCAACCAGACCTTGAATATTTTCAGGAATTGTGAATAATTTATTCCTTTAATCTAATCTAAATCTACTGCCTTTTAATTTAAAACCTTTACACCTTTTCCTATCACTTCAGGCCCTGATAAGGAGTTCCTTTATGTCTTTCTTATAGGCCCCCTTTAAGTACTGAAAGACTGCAATAAGGTGTCCCCAGAGCTTTCTCTTCTCAAGGGCTGAGCAAATGCTGATTCAGAGAAAACAATAGCTAGGGCCATGCAGTGTGTCAGCATAGGCCACTTGTCCTGAAGGCCAGAGGATTCTCTGTGATCCTTTTTCACTCATCAGTGCAGGTACTATCTTACACTTGATGGGTAAAAACAGGCACTTGTTAAGTGGAGCTATTCTACTGTAGAACTCTAATTTGGATTAGTTGAATTCTGTTGGAGGAAAAGCTCTTACTTAAGCTTAGGTGCTACATCCTAAGTGCTCTATTTCTGTTCCTTCACCCTTTTTTGGCTTGTTTTTTGTTTTGGTGGGAGATGGGATTTCTAGGAGCTTTTACACATACTATTTTGCAATGGCTAGTTGAATTTCCCTCTTTGGCAGAACTGTGCTGATTCAGAAGTGTTCTTCAGAAAGTACATCATATATTGAGAGTCTGCTGGTAACTGCTGCATTTCTGTGATTGTGCAGCAGAAGAGAGTTTGCCCTTGCTTGAGAAAAGGAAATTTTAAAAAAACCCAAATTTTTAATTGCACTGTCCCAAGTGTTGAATCTTATCTTATTGAAACAAATGTACAGATAAATCCCTACAGTGTAGTCTCAGATTCAACAAACAGCTTAGTTATTAAGGCTAAACAGTGCTCCTGAGAGATATGCTAATGTCCACCTTATTTTTTAACAAATGTAGTTTGAATGGTTTTGCAATCTGAAGGGACACATGGTTTGAATGGCTCACATAGGATGATTAGCGACTGGAAGATAAAAGCACCTTTTGAGAATTCCATTTTTCAAAAAAGGTCTATATAGCAAATATCCTGCAAGTAAGATGCTAAAAATTTACTGCATTTTACTTTGTAATTTAAAAAATATTGTTTTGTTTTTTCTTAGCCAGATAAACAATGAAATATATACATTGTATATATTGTGATTGTATTATATACATTGTGATTGTTTGCAAGGACTACATTTCCAACCAAAGAAAGACATCATTTTTTCCCTCTAGTATTGAAAATGTAATACAGTTAAATACTGATATAAGGTCAAAGTATGAACTGCATTAACAGTTAATGTAGTTTAAATAATACATTGATTTAAGATTGAAATATGGAATTGATTGTAAAAAAGAAAAGGTTTCCTAATACTTCTGCTATGTCAGTGGTGGTATTTAAACCCAGAGCAAAGCTATTGCAGCAGGTAAAAGACAAGTATTCAAAAACTTTTAACATAATGTTGTGGTGCACTTTATTGTAGAAAACATAGCTACACTCTAACAGGTATTCATAACTTCAACTCTTAAATAGAGTTTTTTGAGCACTAAATCTTACTTTTAAATGTTCTTGGCTAGAGGGAATTATATGGCAAATCTGTAATGCCTAATGAAGCAAGTAATTCTTCTGACCTGGAAAAATGACTATAAATGAAAAGCAACACAATTTTCAATTGTGTAAAGACAGCTATAGGTTGAAAAGTAGTTCTGGAGCCCCCAACACAAGAAGGACATGCAACTGTTGGAGCAAGTCCAGAGGAGGGCCACAAAGATGATCAGAGGGCTGAAGCACCTCTGCTGTGAGAACAGGCTATGGGAGTTGGGGCTCTTCAGCCTGCAAAAGAAAAGGCTACGAGAAGACCTTATAGTAGCCTTCCAGTATCTGAAAGGGGCCTACAGGAGGGCTGAGGAGGGACTATTTACAAAGTCTTGTAATGACAAGCCGAGGGGTAATGGGTTTAGACTGGAAGAGGGGAGATTTAAACAGGTTGTTAGGAGGAAGTTCTTTACAGTGAGGCTGGTGAGACAATAGAATGAGTTGCCCAGGGAGGTTGTGGCTGCTCCCTCCCTGGAGGTGTTCAAGGCCAGGTTGCATAAGGCCTTGAGTGACCTGTTCTAGTGGGAGGTGTCCCTGCCTGTGGCACAGCGGGGGTTGGAACTGGCTAATCTTTGAGGCCTCTTCCAACCTAAACCATTATTCTATGATTCTGACTAGAGCATGATGGGGGGTGGGTCAGCAGCAGTCATGTCTTACTGGTTTTCTATACAAATTGGTCTTTCGTACATGGAAAAAAAGGGCATAGTAGTATAATTGTCAAAGCTTCAGAGTAAATGCTGACTTTGGTCCTTAAGATGAACTATCGTCTGTCATGTAGCTGTTGCCAAAAGGCAGCAATGCAGTTGCAGAAGTTTCAACAGGAACATATATTGAAGACAAGTGCTGCTTAGCTGTAAGTTAGGTGTTACATAACTGAATATTCCATCTTACCAGACAGGTCGTTGGGGCGAAAAATATTGGGTTTTGTTCTCACATGAAAAATTATCTAAAATATCTAACTAGATGATGTGCTGCATTTTCATTTGCAAACTGCAGTTTTTGTACAGAATGGCAAATCCCAATGTCTGGAAAGCAAGAGAAAGTTCATTTCAAGTTTTGAAATTCTGTTTTAGACTTGTCTCCAGAAACTGTCTTAAAATCTCAGCACTCAAACCTGGAAAATAGTGAAACTGATTCTTACTTGGTGTAAGTCCAAGTAGCAATATTCAAGGCAATAAATGCAGAAGTATGAAATTATGCTTCCTTATTTCAATTCATGATCATCCATAGGTATTCACTCTTGAAAAGTATATTTTGACCTAAACGATCAGGCTTTTAAGCAGAGTCATTAATTCATTTGTTCTGCTGACTGTACTATCTGATCAAGTGTGCAAGTGAATGAATAGGACCAGCTCTTGCTTCCAAATCTTTAAGTCAGGCCAGCATCACTCAGGGGAGCAAGTATCCAACACATCTTGTGCAAACTCCCACGGCTTTGCAGTGGTCATGCTAATACAGCCATAAATGCTGTAAAGCTGAGCTATGCCATGTGAAACCCACAAAACTTAAAAGTAAATCGTTCAGCTTCAATATCCTATTTTTCTGTCTTTTACATGTATGTTCAATGCATTTAGGTTAGTTCTACAGGTAATCTCACTGCCCCATTCATTCTCTGAAGGCATGACACAGCTGGGAAGGAACTTTTTACAAGTGTGTGTTGTGATAGGATAAAAGGGAATGAATTTAAGCTTTAGGAGGGTGGATTTGTAGTGGATATTACAAATAAGTTCTTTACAGTAAGGGTGGTGAGACACTGGAACAGGTCGCCCAGGGAGAGCATGACTGCACTGTCCCTGGAGGTGTTCAAGGCCAGATTGGATGAGGCCTTGAGCAACTTGGGCTAGTGGACTCTGTCCCTGCCCATGCCAGGGATATTGGAACTAGATGAACTTAAAGGTCCCTTCCAACACAAACCATTCTAGATTCTGTGATGCTGCAGATATGGAAGTGCTTGGTAGTAGTAGAGTTTTACTGCTGTAGTTGTCAGTGTGAAATTTACAGCAAGCATTTTTTTCCAAAGCACTTCAATACTTTATGAATGTAACTAAGTAAATTAGAAGGTATATTGAAGCAGCTTCTCTAGAAATTATGTTCAAAACACATAATCAACATAAAAAAGACCGAATAAGAATCCCAGTAAGGATTTATACGTTGCTTATCAGAAGTTTCTTCATAAACTCATCAAGGTAATTTCTTTCTCCTCCCAGTGGAATGAGATGATTAGATACCTCTTCTCCTTTTATTTGCAAATAATTAATATCTCAGAGCACAGTTTTTATTCTTTGTGCAACATGGGTGTGAAAATGTGTATTTATGCTTATGTATGTAAGGATAGAGATTGTCTTTGTGAATGCCACATCCTTTTTTTACATCAGTCACTGCAAATGGTGTATTGATTGTGGGCTATTGAAGAGGCTGAAATTATAAATTATGTAGCTTTTATAATTTCCAAAGCCCCACCCACAATCTCTATGTAGATTAGTTTAAGTTTGGGTTCTAATTCGGTCGGGAAAAATCTTCACAATGATGCCTTTTCTTGTAATTCAGGAAAAAATCAGAAAAATGGAAAGGTTTGGGCATGAAACTTGCCCTACTTACAGATGGGAGACTGTCTCAAAGTCCGTGCGAGGTTCGTGTCTCCAGGTCCGTGTTCAGGTCCCAGTGCAGGTCCATGCAGGTCCCAGTGAAGGTCTAAGCAAGTCCTTGCAAGTCCAAGCAAGTCCTAGCAAGTCCAAGCAAGTCCTGCTGCAATCTGTCCAGCTGCCATATATATACTGAGGTGATCTGTTGCCTCCCTGTTCAAGCCCATGGAGGGTGGGAGAAGGCACTTCACACCTATTGTACTAAGCCTCCGGTGACAGAGGTGGGGAGGGAGGAAGACCGTTTCCTGCCCCATTCACACCTCTGGTGGGGCAGTGGACTGGGTGTGCCCTGCCACAGTTCACACCTCATTCAAACCTCCGGTGGGGCAGTGCCCTGCTCTGCCACAAATGGACAGAAAACACTTTAGACAGAAAATGCAATAGAGAAAATAGGCAATGTTATGTAATGTATTTATAAGGGGGAAAAAAAAGTCTGAATCCTTCCCTTAAATTTGGAGGAAAAAAAAAAGCCAGATTTTTTTTGAATGCTATCATCATGCGAGAGAATGCAAATTTTTTGCACTCAGATGAAAAATCTTGAATGCTTTCATAATGAAGTCAACTGCTTTAATTAAGATTTTTCACAAGAAAATTACTAAATATTATTCTGTATCAATGTATATAAATTTCATGTTATTGACTACTAGAAGATACAGGAATCATCAATAATTAGTTACTCCATAATTAGCAGGACAGTGAAGAACTTGGGGAAGCTAGGAACAAAACCAGCTTTTTTGCTAAAATCTGGATAATTTCCTTTCCTTGTCCTGTACACTCTAATTTCTGGAATTCAAAATTAATTAATTGATTTTTTTCTTCTTTAGTTTAAAGAGAAAATATGTATAAACCTGGTGTACCAAAGCAAAAAAGAATGAAGACTAAGCCAACTGCATACATGCTTCTTCTGATCACAGCTTGTGTCCTCGTGTTTGCAAACACTTAAATTTGTCTAACTATTGTAAATAACTATCAGTTATTTTCTCTAGAGGGGTGTGTAATAATCCCTAGATCCTCTGGCATTTCACTTCATATCCTGACTAATCCTTGAGAAAGCCTTCTTAGCTGCCCAGATTATCCTTGTGCTTGTCTGACAGTTCTGGGGGAATCAAAGTTTGACTGTAGACTTTGTCTAAGAGTTTGTGTAAGAGTGGTTTAATTACAGTTGCCCAGAATATTTGGGATTCTGAAGTCAGAAACCAAGGCTTTAACTTTATTCTATAAAAGAAATAAGGAAGATCACAGAATCACTACAGTTGGAAATGACCTTGAAGATCACCAGTCACCATTATCTGTCTCTGTGAAGGCAACTGCTACACCATATCTAGACATCCAGGGATGTATTTAAGGGTGAGCATGGTGACTCAACCATTTCCCTGGACAGCCTATTTCCACTCTTGTTTCCAACCCTATTCATATAGAAGTTTTTTTCCTAATGTCTAACCTAAACCTCCCCTGGCATAACTTGATGTCATTTGTCCTATCAGTTGTGGCTTGTGAGGAGAAACCAACATCCAGCTCTACAGCCTCCCTTCAGGTAGTTGCAGACAGCAATATGGTCTCCCCTTATCCTGCTGTTCTCCACACTAAGTAACCCCAGCTCCCTTAGCCGCTCTTCATAAGACTTGTTCTCCAGACCCTTCACCAGGTTTGTTTCCATTCTCTGAACCTGCTCCAGCATCTCAGTGTCTTTCCTACACTGTGGTGCATAAAACTGAACCCAGTATTTAAGATGCAGCCTCACCAGTGCTGAGTACAGTGGGACAATCACCTCTCTTGTCCTGCAGGTCATGCTGCTCCTGATGCAGGCCAGGATACCGTTGTCCTTCTTGGCTACCTGAGCATACTTTGTTCAGATGGTGTTTGATCCAGCAGAGTATATGCTTGTCCAGGCCCAGGGCAGCCACTATTTTTAGGAAGATGCTGTGCAGGACAGTTAACAATGTCCACATCCTTTCCCTCATCCACCAAGTGGGTCACCTTGTGATAAAAGGAGATGAAGTTCATTAAGCAGGACCAGGCCCTCATGAACCTGTGCCAACTGGTGCTGATCACTTGAGTGTCCTGTGTGTTATGGCATTCTAGATAACTTGCTCCGTGACCTTCCCTGGCACTCATATCAGACTGACAGGTCTGTAGTTACCTGGATCATTCTTACATCCATTCTTGTACATGAGCTTCACATTTGCTAATCTTCAGTCCATTGAATTACAGAATCATAGAATCAGTCAGGGTTGGGAGGGACCACAAGGATCACCTAGTTCCAACCCACCTGCCATGGGCAGGGACACCCTAACCTAGATCAGGCTGTCCACAGCCTGATCCAGCCTGGCAATAAATACCTGCAGGGATGTGGTCCCAACCACCCCGTTGGGCAACAATTTCCTGGGTCTCAGCACTCTCATGGTCAAGAACTTCCTCCTCACATCCAGTCTGAATCTCCCCACCTACAGCTTTGCTCCATTCCCCCTAGTCCTGTCACTACCTGATAGCTTAAAGAGTCCCTCCCCAGCTCTTTTGAAGGCCTCCTTCAGATACTAGAAGGCCACAATAAGGTCACCTGGGAGCCTCCTCTTCTCCAGACTGAACAATCTCAACTCTTTCAGTCTGTCATCATAGGAGAGGTGCTCCAGCCCTCTGATTGTCCTCGTGGCCCTTCTCTGGACACACTTCATCATGTCCACATCCGTCTTGTAATAGGGGCTCCAAAACTGGATGCAATACTCCAGGTGGGGTCTCACCAGAGCAGAGTAGAAGGGGAGAATCACCTCTCTTGACCTGATGGCCACACTCCTCCTGATGCAGCCCAGGATCTGGTTGGCTTTCTGGGCTGCAAGTGCACACTGCTGGCTCATGCTGAGCTTCTCATCCACCAGCACCCCCAAGTCCCTCTCCGCAGGGCTGCTCTTCAGCCAGTCACTGCCCAGCCGGTATTTGTGCTTGGGATTGCCTCAACCCAGATGCAGGACCTTGCACTTGGCCTTGTTGAACCTCACGAGGTTGGCTTGTGCCCACCTCTGCAGCCTCTCCAGGTCCATCTGGATGGCATCCCTGGCCTCCAGCATGTCTGCTGCACCACATAGCTTGGTGTCATCAGCAAATTTGCTGAGGGTGCACTCAGTGTCTCTGTCCGTGTCACCCACAAAGATGTTGAAAAAGGCTGGTCCCAGGACTGATCCCTGAGGGACTCCACTTGTCACTGGTCTCCACTTGGACATGGACCCATTGACAGCCACTCTTTGGGTGCGGCCGTCAAGCCAGTTCTTTATCCATCTGGTGATCCACCCATCAAGCCCATGTTTCACCAGCTTGGAGACCAGGATGTGGTACGGGACAGTGTCAAAGGCTTTGCTCAGGTCCAGATAAATGACATCAGTTGCTTGCCCCTCATCTGTTAATGTTGTGGCCTGTTCATAGAAGGCCACCAGGTTTGTTAAGCAGGATCTGCCCTTGGTGACCTCCCTGGTTAGCTAGGACTGATGATAAATTTTGAAGAGTGGCTTGGTAAGCATATTTGCCAGCTCCTTCAGCACACTTGATTATAAACCATCTGGCCCTCTACATATGTGTGTGTCTTGGAGGTTCAGCAGGTCACTTGCCAATTCCTCATGGATTATGGAGGTCTCCTGTTCCCCATCCCTGTTTTTCCAGTTTGAGGGGCTGTCTACCCAGGAAAAAAATAGTACTGCTATTGAAGACTAAGGCACAGAAGGCATTAAGTACCTCAGCCTTTTCCTTAGTCACTACATTTCCCTCTGCAACCAATAAAGGATGAAGATTCTCCTACTTCTTCTTTGTTGTTAATTTATTTATGTAAGCATTTTTAAATTATCTTTTATGGCAATAGCCAGACTGAGTTCTAGTTGGGCTTTGGCCCTTCTAATTTTCTGCCTGCATGGCTTCACTGCATCACTGTAATTCTCCTGAGTGGCCTTTCTACTTTTCCAAAGGCCATAAACTCTACTTTTGTTCAGTTTTATTTTTCTTGAGTAAACGACTGTGCTGGAGACCTGGCCTACCATTTTTGTTATTTTTTGATGGAGTTGCTTTAGTGACAGAGGCTTCCTTTCTGGATATTTTGTGTTGTTGTGCTACAGTGAAGACAGAATTCCAGAATAATCAGATTATGTTAGGTCATCATCTACCAAGAGAAGGAAAGATTCTTCTCAGCAGTGAAGATAATATTCTTCATTAATTATTTGTGAAATTATTTTTAGAAATGAGCAGCCTAAGAGGTTTTGCTAAACTGTGGATCAAAGCACAGTTACAAATATGTGCTTTAAAAATAATGATTCTGTAGGTAACTTTTTTTCCCTACATCTTTCCTTGATACATTACTCACTATATGGATACCATTCTCATTCTTTCTCTGATAACATGATTTTTCTTTGGTGCTTTTGTTAATTATATTCAGTTCCATAAGAAAGGGGACATGGGGCTGTGGACAAAGGCTTTAAACTAAAAGTACAGTTTCTTCTTCCCTGAAGAAGCATATGACTCTTTAATCTCATAAATTACTTGTTCATGGTTCATAGCTGCACACTGGAACAAACCCTCCCTTTTATTGATGCACCTTTTAAGAATGCTTAAGAACACCTACAAAATATTTGCAGAAGTAGTACGCAAGTTTCAGAACAAAATCCTCCAGGTTTATTCTATCAAAGGAGAGCACACAGGCAGGCAAAGCTTAGAGGGAACACTAGTAGAAGAGATTAATGAAATAGATTTGTCAATAGCACTAATTGGAATTTAAAAGAACGAACAGATGGTCTTTATGTGGCTGGAAGTATCAGGATAAAAATCATCACATGTGTTTGCTAAGACAGCTCTGCTCCAAGAAAACACACCTGTTTACTTTTCCAATAACAAAAATATTGTTAATACAGTTTTTATTTACAGTTACCTTTGCAGTTAAATTACTCTGCAGTGGTTTAGCCCCTTTTGTAATCAGACAGATAATCAGCTTTAAACTACTTAATATTATTCATATAAATGTTTTTCCCCATGGGTCCAATAACATTAATCATAACGTCAGAATAGCAAGGTGATCTTTCCAGTTTCCTTAATCCTATTTACACCATATGGCAAACAGTCTTACTAAAAATAGAACAAAGAAAATAGAAGTTTTTTTTCCAAGTAGTAGCGAATGGAATCCCAGTTTTCACTGGAATGTATTGATAGTAGACTCCATATTCCTTAACTTCCTATTAGCAATGGAATCAAAATGTAGCTACAAGAAACTTTTCCTGCATTGCCTATACCAAAAAGGAATGTGGGTTAAATATTTTTCCTTAACTTAGCCAAAACAGAAATTATACTCTTACAAAAAGATTTACCATGCCTCATCCTCTGACTGACTCTTCCTAAAATGTAGCTATCATCAAAGGTTTTGCTATGGCAAGAACTCAAACTATTTCTTGGAGCTTGGATTATCAGCACTGCATTTAAAGTTAAAAAAAGAAAAAAAAAGGCAGTTGAAAAAAAATCCAAAGCAATAAATAGGGTTATTAAATTAAATAAATAATGATATTTGAAAGCCTAACTTTTGCTACAAAGAAAGTACTCATGCACCTATTAATTTTGTCATATTTGTGACTGCATATAAGCCATATGAAAAATCAAATCTAGTCATTATATGCAAAATTACTATGAAAATTACTTTAAAAATATTTTTAATGAAATGAAAGAACAAACCAACTATCTACAGGATGCCATGCAGCCTAGAATTTAGATAATCTGTAGTCCTCACAACTAAGATGCTTTATCAGTCCAGGTCTGGACCAAGTGGAAGAAATATTCAGTGGAATAATGTGAATCCTAATAGAATTTTTTCTAAGATGGTGTCTGTTTTAAAAATATATGAAAACACAGTGCTTCTCAGCTGCTAGAAAGACTTTAGCAAGAAAACAGTTTAAACTAATTTCTAATTCGATCGGTAGCAGTTAACATCGCGAAACTTCATGGTTCCATGATTAGTTGGTCCCATTTCAAGTAAACATTTCAGAAATCAGGTCAGAAGCAAATCAAAAATATACGTCATGCCCTCAAGCCAGGAAACGTTTGCTATATAATTTACAAAACCTCATTAAGTTACTTGCAAGGCATGGGTAGCAAGTTATAGCTAAAAAGATAGAATAGAACAAAAGTAATTAGAAGATAATGTAGCCCCACATATGCCCCACAGTGCTTAGCAGTTGGAGAACAGCCCACACTGTGAGTGAATTTCATTTAAGCTTCCTTCTCTTGGTACGGAAAAAAGAGTGTGACAAAATTATACCTTGTTAATAGACTTCAGACTACATTTCCCTCCACTGAAAATTCTCCTTATCATGTGCTAAATCTTATTATCCATATGGCTGTCATTTAGACCCCAGCTACTCTATTTAACTTTTATTGTTCTTTAATTTTATCCATAAATAACAAAATTTCAGAAAACTTAATTCTTGTCATCTATCACTATATGTAACGAGCATAAGATCAACTAAAAATCCCCATACCTTTGCACAATGGCCAAGTGCTGCCTGATAATGAGTCAGAGAATGTCTTTCATCACCACCTAGATAGATGTTGTTGTTTGAGTAAAATATACATACATATATCCCTTCTCATCTGCCTGGCAAGAAACCTGATTCTAAAGGTCAGATTAGTTTCTTTGTATTCTCTATCATAGCCCCAGTTCTACAAGGCACTTAAGCCAAAGATAAATTTAAGCATGCAAGCATCATTTGACTCTGGGATACCAAATTAAAACTTTTCTTTGAAAGGCTTTGGATCTTAATGTTTAAAATGTTCTATGTGTTTTGCTGAATCAGGACTGCTATGGAGAAGTTCAGAAGGTGAAGAAATTATTACCTCCATCTTCTAAATTTGATACCATACCATTCTCTTCTACATGGCAATGCTAGTGATGGCTTGCAGGAATTCCTGACAGGTAGATAACCCATTCAATCAATTAAGTAGTTATCACCTCATCACTCTTTGTTTCGCCTATGGCTCATTTTAGAAAAGAAGTTTGTATTTTCAGTGTCTTTAAATGCTTTTAGAAGTGCTCAAAAGATGTTCTTTAGCAATTTCCCATGGGGGTAATTTGTACTTTATGTATTATTTCCATGGTAACTTCACAGAACAGGAACAGGGTTGTAAGCTATGTTACATCTATCTTAATTTAGTTTGGGACATGGTTCTTGTTGCTTTTATTTTTTTTTCCCAGGGTCAGTTTTCATTTAACAAAATATTAAATGGTCTGTAAAATTAAGATTGAAAAGGCGAATGTCCTTTAATATGATACTACACTGAAGTTCTTTTTCACAGTACATTAGCTTTCATCTTTGAATAAAATAGCAGAGATCTTTTTATTATTATTATTTTTAGCAAAGCATCAACTGAATCTGTTGTAAGTTTTCTGTGACAGTGAAGTGGAATTTATCCTGAATCACTTGGAGATGTGCTCCCTGACCTTTTCATTGTGCTATCCCTGGTTAATGAAAGTACTAGTCATGGACAGGAGCAACTTTTTTCAAGTGAATCCAAGCAGTTGATTGGTTTTATATATCCTCAGGAGACATCCTCAGGCACTTCTATCTTTGAGTCTTTTTTTATTACTGTATTGAAACACCTTTTTTTTTCCCATTCTCCCCAGCCCACATATTCTATCAGTACAATTAACAGTTTTTGCTCTCTGTGTCTTCTTTAAAATAACCTCAGCACTTTTATAACATTTTGGTTTCCGTTTCCGTAAATAATTACTTACCTGTATCACAAAATGGGATTCCAAATTGAATTAATGTTGTTACTTAGTGAATTGATTGTGGGTAATTAACAAGGCAGGAATTATAAAATACGTAGATATTTTATTTCTGAAAAGACCTGCGCACAAACGATGTACAAACTAGTTAAATTTGGGTTCTAATTCAGTCGGGAAAAACCTTCACAAGGATGCTTATGGGCAGTTCATTAATTTAGAAAAATCAGAATGTTGGAAAAGTTTAGCCACAAAATGGCTTTGCCCCACTTATAAATAGGCATCCTGGAGCCCTGGGGAAAGTCTGCTTTACTCACAACAGTGGACTAGAATTCAGACATAGTCCTTGGCTCCTTTGTGGCAGTGTTGGAACTGCTGGGCATCTTGAGAGCTGTTGAGAGGCTTCCAGATCTTCTCTGACTCTAGCAGGGTGCTGGGAAAGAGGCAGACGATCTCTGATGTGATCCTTGTTCCTCTTGGCATGGAGGTTTGCAGAGATGCAGGCAGGATTTCTTGCAGATGTACAGAGAGCACAATGTCGGTGACACTTCTCACCGCGGCGTGGGGCACTTAATGACTTCTCCTGGTAAACTTGAGGCACTTCAGTTTCCAAATCATTCGAGCCCAAAACATCAGGGCTAAGCTGGTCTGAAGCATGAGCAGTCTGTAGAGCAGAGCAGCACACACTAAGCAATGAGGCAGAGGCAGCACAGAGCAGCACTACTGGTAGTAACTTGGCTCAATTTATATTATTTGCCTGAGTGTAATGGGTCCTTTGGCCACAGAGATTCACCAATCAGAAAGGCACTCTGCCAAAACTGACCATATTAGGTGAAACCAGGGCTTGCTTACCCTTATTTGGGCAAGACACTAACAAGTACCTAAACACCCATGGGTACCTATTTATCACTTTGGGAGAGGACATAATGGCCCAAGCCTTTGTTTTCTTCCTGCCCTTGCTTCTCCCATCAGCAGAAGGGTGGGGCAAGCCAGGACATCTAGTAGGCCTATTAGCCTTCCATGATATTTAGTTATGTAGGTAATGTATGTCCTCCAGAATCAGACTTTTTATTGGTTGTCTTCATATTTATATCCCTTGGCCAAATACATATTCATTTCTAAGAAGATTAAATTCTAATGAAGGATCTGTTATAAATAAAGTTATAAGAATTGAAAAAAGCAGGCACTACTGTTGAGGACAGTGGCATGCTAGCAAGTGATGTTTATTAAAAGATTAGGTTTCATTTCTCTCTTTGCCTGTGTGTCCTCCTAAAAAATTACACAATCTCATCATGAAATCGTAACGGTGCAAAAGCATGCTTTGCAGATCCTGAAATATATTGGATGGGAGGTATTTTTTACAAAATATCAATAGAAAATATACTTCAGGGAACACTTGTGCTGTGTAGAGACAGAATTACATTATAGCCATCTCCATTAAGATGTCAGCAGTCACTGATTGATTCTGTGAAGTCATTTCCTGTCTGCAGCTGGCAGAATAGCAATCACCTGTATGATGGAAACAATTGCATTTAATTATGCATGTTAATTTATCAGCAGTTTAATGACAATCATTGTTTCTCAAGTACAACATCAGAATGTTTGCATGTTCACTTCACAATGGGGCCATTTTTCACTAGAAAGCCTTGGGATTTTTAACATAAAATAATTATTAATTTTGAAATTTTAAGTGATTCTGACTAAGAATTTTCAAGTACCGTAAACATGCCAATTTTTTTTTTTTTAATGTTTCAACAAAACTTCAAAACTCATTTTTTCTATTAGAATTTTTTAAATTTCTATAAAGAGACTAACTTGAATTTCCTGATTTATTAGTTCTTTTTTTTCCCCTGTTTTTGAAATCTTCTTATGTCTTTCTCACTTCTGTTTGTGAATTCATTGATTTGGACAAATGATGTCAAGTCTGTGAAAGAAATTCTATGTATCAACTTCTGGGTTAAATAGAGAAATGTGTAGAGACAGGATTTTGGAGGAAATATTTTCTGTGGCAAGTAACACCTTCACTTCTAAAGATAATTTTGTCTCTCCTCAGCTTCCTTTGCCTGCTCCTTCTCCACTTTTTATAGTTGTTTCCACTCTTTGGTCAGCTTAGTGCTCAGAAGGAGACAATGAAAAGTCATTAGTGTATTTTTATTTATTATTGTGTATCTCCTACTTATTCTGTATTTGGAATTAAAGCAGGGTGGAGCAGGGGGCAATAAAAAAAGGATAGAAAACTATAGCTGAAATCCAGGCTCACCTTCTGATGGAGAAATGATCTTCCCTGAGTAGCTTTGAGAGAAAGTGTTGAAAGCAGAGTCATTGGATCTATGACTGTGACTTCTGAAAACAGGAAAAAATAAAAAAAGTTGGTTATCAGTAGAGGCACATGGTTTTGTTGAGTGTTAATTAGCCAAGGCAGGAATTATAAAAATAGAATTATTTTTATTTTCCCAAAACCCCCACCCTCAAACTATATACAGAACTTGTTAAGGTTTATTTACAGGCTCTAATTTGTTCAGGAAATCTGGAAAGGATACCTATGGGCAAGTTCAGCAATTTAGGAAAGTCAGAAAATGGAAAAGGCGAAGCTACAACACAGCTTTATCCCCCTTACAAATTAGGCTGAGCATAGAATTTAAGGGAACAGCAGACTTTACTCACAGAAGTGAGGTAGGAAATTGTCAATGATCCCTTACTGAATTTTTATGTGGCTCGGCAGCCTTCTGAAACTGAAAGCAATATCCAATTGTGTGGATCCACATGGCAAATATCCAAGACAAGTGGAAAAAAACACCAAAGTCAAAAGTGTCTCAGGCACTTCTTCCACAAGGCAAAGATTCATGGAACAGCACAGCCAAAGCAGCACCGGGAAAGCCAAACTGCTAATGTCTTCCCCAGTTCAGGGTAGTGAGCAGGAAGTCAGGGTATGGTCTGGTCTGAGAGAAGCTGGGTCCGGGTCTGGCCACTCTCTCAGTTGGACCTAAGGACTTGCCGAGCTTGCAGTCTTGCACAGAATGGTGTGGAAATAGGGGACCATCCAAAAGTGGGGACAGCACAAAAACAGGAGCCCTGCAAAAGTTGGAGCCATCCAAAAGTGGAAATGTGGGAAGACCACAAAAAGGGAACTCTGTGAAGGTGGGAACTCCATGTGTTTTTCCCCACTCCAGTATTTTCCTAGATAGTGTTTTCATTTGCCATATATACTGGACGTGAAGAATCCAGCCAGCCACCAACCAATTTCAGCACGGGCTCCCGCAGCAGCGGGGGGGAAGGGGGAGGGGGGGGTGGGATTACGACGTTGGGGAAGTGGAATGAAGGAATTTGGAGTGCCCCACAGCAACACCAAGTTAATATATTGCATATATTGCAAATCCCACAAGATTCAAAAGGTTTGGATATTGTGGTAAAACAAAAATATAAATAGCAAATACTGTAGCAGATTCATTAATGGAAAAGTAGTATTTTGTCCCTCTAAGTATAATGTTTAATTTAGCTATTTAATTGAATTTCATATTTTGCTGCTCAAGTGCAGACAGATAAAAAAATATTTAGCTTTTCTCAGTTTTGTGAAACGCAATTTTGACCTGGGTTCTCTTACCTGCTTATTCTGTGGGGTAGGTCTGAGGTAAACTTGTACTGAAACTGGTTCTTTGTCTTGCCAGAAGTGTTTAGGCACATGGCACCACGAAGTGAAATCTCAGAAAGCCTGATTTGCTACGACTGTATGGAGATACCAAGATTGCCATTCTGTCTTTGAACCTTCCTCACAAACAATGAGGAGTGACCTCCAGTATGGGTCCTCCATGCTTCATGCTCCATTTGATGCTCACAGCTTACTTTTTTTGATGCACAAGTTTTGTGAAAAATAGTGTCCTCATATATTTAATGATTCTTGTAAAATTTAAAAGGCCTTAAACATCATGTTACTGTAATGTTTGAGAACTCTAGACTGAGAAAACCTCTAAAGTCAACCTGATTTACTCACAGCAACTTTGAACTTCAACAGGAGCAGATGTCCTGAAAAACTCTGCATTACAGATGCATGTTATTGTAGACAAAATCTTATGAGAATTTAGGAGTCAAAATCTAAGCATCTGCTGAATGTATGAGAAATGTACTTTTTCAAAGCCCTATAATTCTGATTGAATGTGTGCAGATCAATGTTAGAAGTGTAGGACTGACAGAAATTGCTCACTGGCACAGAGCCTATGCAGATGAGTCTCTATTTGGCTTGCAGTAGGTTGGAAATAGGATTCTTAAATTTCTCTTTTTTTTTTTACTTTTTTTTACTTTTGAAAAGTTTGAATATTTTGAAGTTTGAATATTTCGTTTTGTTTTTGGGATCATTCTTACCTGCAGTGTAATGATTGTCAGCCAAGTCTCATTAAGGTATATTTACTATCTTTTGTAAATGTAAAAATAGACCATTAATCCTCCCTTATAGTGTGACCTTAATGTATATTGAGACTGTGTGACTGCTGTTGTCATTATCAGTGCTTTCCTCCAGAAAGTGACAAAATGCCTTGAAGACGGTAATGAAGTAGGAGTCCCAGCACCCCTGAAAGATAATTAGATAACTTTACTCTGCATTAAAGATGAAAGAAATTGAGGTGCATAGAGGACTGATGATTTTCTTCAGCAGGCATAATATTTTGAGACATAATAACTCTGTGTAGCACTGTTCACTCCTATCATAAAATGATAATACAGTGTCGTATTTTCAGTGCAAGAATGTTTAATTTCTGCTTTTCCAATCATCTCCTGCAAATTCAATTTTATTTCAAGATGAGGTTTTGAATTATCAAGAAGTTAAATGTAGTTCTGTAATTCTTCTTCGGTCCAATTAAAGAGAATTAAGTAAATCTAGGTAACATCTTCATCTGAGGAGATTTTCAAAACACAACTGTGTAAATCCCAGAGCCCAGAACCTCATCTGACCAGATGGGTCACCCTGATTTGAACAGGAGATTGGACTAGAGATCTGAATTTTCCTGTGTTCCAACGGTTTTTGTGCTATTTACTGCTAGGAATTGCACACCTGTGGAAATTACATGCATGTATCCTTAGCATGTTATTGTGTGTTTAGGAACTGAATATTCAAAACAATAGTAATGGAGAATGCATTTTATTTATGGCAATATAATACATAACTGTAGGTACATTTTTCGCATTAAATGAATTATACTATCCATACATTCTTTCATAAAATAAGCAAATTACTGAATTATAACTAAAATGCCTCCTAACAGAAACAGATAATAGTCATGGAAGCTGGAAACAGAAGAGGAAAAAGTGTTAATCACTCAGAAAATATTCTGGGTACCCATAGTGCATATTTTCAGGTTGATTTAAAATATATTGAAAATTTGAAATTAAATTGATTCAGCTATCGCTTCTGTAATAATTGTAAAATATGTCTTGTCTGTGAAGTTACAAGTAGCTGTGCATAGTCTTTATACAATGAATGTAAATGAGTTTACATTGAATAGAATTTTATCACTACCTTGCATCATCCAAACGCTAAAAGCCTAGAGATTACAGCCTAAATACCATATCCTTTCTGCACATTAATGCATTAATTGTCACACAATGTATGTAAGCTTGTTTATTTAATGAAGTTCATGATGATCTCTGTGGATGAATGCACACATTAATATATTACACAGAATGCCTAATGTTTTTTCTTTAATTCCGGGAACTTTTTGTGTTAATTCTTGATTATTTTCTAGACTTTTCCAACCTAGGTCAGAGATAATCCATAATAAGGGAAATCTAGGGAACCCCTGAAATCAGAGTTGTATTCTCTGTCTCTCAGCCTGACTTGTGTGGTGTCAATAGAGAACTGAGAAGAAACTATTGTGACATTCTGTGGAGCTTTGTCAGATGAGAACACTGCCCTTTATATTTGAAATATTATTTTACCTCCTGCCTGTGCAGGGAAGCTACCTTTAAAGTCGACTGTCTGAGGGTGAATAACTAGATCCAGGCTCTTTTGCAAGGTCTTTTCACAGACAGAAAGACAAAGAAAAAGACCTAATGCCCCCATTTGAATGTGCAGTTCACAGTGCAAAAACTGCAGCCTGTCAGTCTAGTGAGAAAATTCTGCTGGTGAAGGTTACTGCAGAAATCAGTACAGAGAGATTGCTTAAAAGTGACTTACTCCAGAAAGCAAGAATAAGGGAAAAGTTAATGAAATGAAAATGTACTAGGACAGGAATTTGTTGCCAGCTGCTATTGCACATTACTTCTAAAACCTGATCCAGAAGTCAAGCCTGTTTAGTGGTGACTGCCTATAGGTAGTGTCAGGATCTTTTCTTCAGTGAATGACTGTAAAGCGCAAAATCTAAGAAGGTGTCAAAGGAAATATTAATCTAACTCTAACATATATGAATTTTATCTGTCCTTGGTTGTCCAAGTAAAACCAGACAGTGTGATCTGATTTTGCTTCTACCAAAGACAATATA
Source organism: Psilopogon haemacephalus (assembly GCA_013396835.1). Lineage (NCBI taxonomy): Eukaryota > Metazoa > Chordata > Aves > Piciformes > Megalaimidae > Psilopogon > Psilopogon haemacephalus. The sequence continues at coordinate 165,705 of VWZI01008666.1, read as the reverse complement.
TTTTAAGAGGTAAAACTGAGTAACAGAATGCAAAGCGATTACCTCTTTTGATTTTACTTACATTAAATATTTGTAACTTGTATTCACGTTGTGTTTTCCGCTCATGTTGAAAGCATACAACTTAATACTTACATGAAAAGCATACATCTTAATATTTATTATCTTGTGAGCGGACCACAGTAACAATCTGAAACCCGATCACCTGTCTGTTGTCTGGTTACTTAATTGGAGCTGTGGTTGAACAACTCTACATACAGAATAATGTTTGAAGTACTCTATTTTTTGCATGTATTATGTGTATTTGATTATCATAATACTTGCAGGATTGTAGATATTGTGGATAATCACAGTCCAGATGATGGTTGTATAGCTATGGCCAACTGGAAGCATTTCTTCTCTACAGGGAGACATTGCGGTGCTGTAGCTCCTCCTATCAGAGCATGCACTGTGACAGAAGGGACACAGTTCTCAGGCAATATGTTGACTGCCCAGCTTGGGAATCCCATCCTGTTCGGTAGCTATTCTCAGAGTGTATCCCGACAATATGGATATTAGTCCTGCATAGAATGCGTTCATGTTTAACACTTAGCAGACTTTCAGGGTCAGGTTCAATTAATTTAGACCATGGTTACAGCCTGTGAGAAACCCATGCTGGGGTGTTAACTTCCAACACTGATAGCATCAGTGGACCAGAACTAGAATTAGCAAGGAAGGCTGATTTTAAAGAAATGGTCCACAAATGTCACCTTACAAATGCTTGTTACACAACGAGACTTACTGATTTTTCAATTTTTTTTTTTTTCCTTAGGGAAGAGCAAGATAACTGGAGGTGAATACAATTAATGACAAAATTAATCTGCAGCACACGTTCTCTTTCACATTTCTCCTACACAGCTGCATCAACCCAAAAACCTTTTTCTTCTGCACCACTACTTTATTTCTCAGCTCCCAGGTGCAGCTCTGGCCACTGTGTTGTTCCTCTTTTACCTTCCTCTTATGCATGGGGAGCATGAATAACAAGTTGGGTCAACTTGGCTGTCCCTTATTCCTAATTACTTCAGAAATGGCAGCCATAAAGCAAATAACACAGTGGATTTTTCTTTCCTCTGAGTAATAATGGGGAACCCTCTGGGTTTGAAATATGCAGCTTAGACAGCCTCCTGAGTCTGATTGTTTGCTCGATTTTCAGAGAGGACCAAGATGGAACAGGCAGCAGAAATTGCCAACCCTCATACTCTTTTCTTGCAAAGATATTTGGGCACAATGTCAGTATTGAGGATTAGAGGATTTTGTCAGGATAGCCATGACTTAAAATGGATCTGATGTGAAGGCTTTGTGAGACATACATAAGGATTCTGTAGTGGTGTGTGAATCATTCTTGCTTGCTCTCTGCAGCTGCCAGCACTCTCAATACAGATCAATAAATTTCAATTAGCTACAGAGGCTTAAAATAACCAGGTTTAAAACCTGTGGAGCAGCTTTTAGCACTCTGTTTTGTCATTTTTATTAAAAAAAAACCCAACACCTTAATGAAAGTGAGGTAAAAAATATTAGAGTCGTGCAGTTAGATGTCAAAATTATTCATCTGGGTTCTTTCAATCTCTAACTGGTATGCTTTTGATTTAACAAAACACCACTGAGTTGCTGTAGAAGAACAGCATGCAAAAAAGCAAACTATTCTCTGCAAGCTGTTGGGCTTGTGGGTGCTTTTCTGTTCCGTATTGGGATTTAACTTGAGGTCAGAATACATACGGGCCAAGGTGATACTTCATAATACAATACTGTTAGACTTTTTGCCACGAGCTGATAGAAAAGGATTAGCAGGAAAAATGTGTATGTGGTTCTGCAAAAAGAGATTTCTGAAGAAAGAAGAACTGAGAAATAAGCTAAGTCCTTCATTTACTGAGATGATGTGTGACCTAAATTCTAATCTTTTCTTTCTTGGCTATTTGGAGTTTGCATTTATATTTCTCTATATCCTGTTTATATCCTTAACTTTATGGACTATTTCTTTAAAATAATTGGGGTGGGTGCAGACTANAGAATTTATCTTCAGCAGCATCTTTCTTCTTTGCTGGATATCCCACTTGCATTAAAAAGATAGAAGCGTACATAAGCTCTAGTGGCAACACTATACTACTTAATATTTCCACTCCTGCTTTTCCCCTTGAATGTGTCTCAAAATTCATATAAGTATACCATATGTCTAAATAAATATTAATGTGTTTGATCATACCCTATATCTTCCAAGTTCTCATGGAATCATAATCCTGTAAATTCAAAGAGATCCTTTGTGCTTAGTGTCTTCTGGAATATGTAAAAAAATTCAGGAACAATTTGTCAACTCAGAAGGTGCATGCACACTGTTTTGGTGAAGCTTTTCATAATAGCTAGCATAACTGATGTCAGCAAATCACACGTACATTTTGATCTCAGGTGGATAGGGAAATAAGAGTGACATAATGTCCATTCCTATCCCCATCCATACATCACATATTTACAATGGCTCTATTTATATTCAGTGTTGTTGCACAGTTTCCCTAACGTTGGTTTCCAAACTTTGGGCCCATTTTTTAATAAAGCACAATTAACTAACCTGCCAATCTGTCTTCCTTGTCTTTGTTAAAAAACATGCACACTGGTATGTTACTTGTAGTATACACTAATGTGTTTCTTCTGAGATGCTTTGATTTGCCTTGCTGGGTGAAACACCAGTTGTTTAGCTAAGAGTCTCTTCCTCCCATTGCAAAAAGAACTCACATAAAGAACTGTCTGCAATGTGTAGAGTATAGATAGATGGGCACTGACCAAGCCAGACTATATATCAAATTTATGTCTCAGGAACTTTACTATTAATAAGTTTTACTGTCAACTTTTAATATCAAAGAAGAAAGTATAGCACAGTGTTTTAACACACTCCAGAACACTTTATTAAATAGTATAGCAGTAGGCTGTAGTAAATTGAGGTCAGTAGGAAGGGTAGCAATACTTTACAAGCTTAGAAACTCGATACTCCAATATACCACTGGGAGAAAAGCCTCTCTTCCAAGATTATTTGCAGCTGACAATTCTATCAACAACTTGAGCTCATTAAGACAAGAATAATAGGGTCGGGAAGAAAAAAAAAAATGAACAAACTATCAGAGAGATAGGTAAAAACAATGATTTTGTGTGTCTTGAGCAAAAAAAGACAACTAAAAGGGACCCCTGGGACAATTGAGGGAAGAAACACTAATGCTAATTGACATGATTTAAAAAGATGACTCTGTTATTGCCAACAGTCTAATTTAGTCATTATCTTCCCAATGCTGAGGCAATCAAACCAGTTGTTATAATTTTAGTAGATGGATAACAAGGTATGCCTCATTGTACAGATGTATATGCTAGAAGGTAGACTAAAAGTGCTTTCTAATAAATACATTTTGTATATCTTTCTGTGAAACATCACTCTGTAATGTCCCTGCTGAATGAGCTTCATTATATTTTGTGCAAATATGTAGTATCAATTTGTCATGAGACCGCAGAAAAACAGCAAAAACAAAGTATCTATATCACCTTAATTCCACTATTTCTGAAATGAAAAGGTTTACACTTCTACATTAAACCAAATATTTGTTAGAGGGAAAATGTGTTGTGTTTGTCGGGTTTTTCTTCCCCCTCTGTATACTGTATGCTTGCTCTGCAGCAAATATCCTTGTATTACAGAACTACAGTTTTCACCTGGAAGCTGTCAAGGCTGTAAGAATTAAAAGCATATCTAGTTATTCTGAGGTTGGCTGTAATGCTGTGCTCATCTGTTTCCTGAGTACAATTCTCACTCTGAAAGCGTCCTATGATGTGGCACTGCCCTGTATCACACTTCATCTGTTCTAACCAGCCTCTTTGCTAAATCATACGTGTTTCAAATGAAGAGTGAAGGAAAAACTAGGAGACTACATAGAGAGAGAAGTCTCTTTCCAGATCTCTCCACTGCCTCAAAAAGTTCTTTGTGCCGCTCATATAAAGTTGTTGTCCTCTTTTGGCTTTTCTTACTAATTTGCTATAAATTTTACCTTTTTCAGTAAGTTTGCTGAAGCTCAAAATGCTTGTTATCATAAGAATAGGCTTTGAGAGATGCGAGAGCCATTACATAGGAAAGTCCTTCACGTGCTCCTTGATCATACAGCCCTGTGATGCTAAAAGTAGCATTATTGTTATTCTCTTTAAAGACAAGACTTAGGAACTTGGAACAGGTTCTTCTTTATGAGGACTGCTCATGTTCCATATGTCCCTTCTCCTGCATACTTTGCTTGAGGTCTGTCTGCTGCCCTCCTTTTCCCTTTAGCCCTTGCTTTCCCAGTGGTTATCCAGTTTCACGTAATTTTGTCAGGAAGGGCACAAATACAGGCCTCAGTATCACTGGTATTCTGCCACCCTAAAAGACAGCATTTCATTATGGTTTGTTTGTTTCTGTTTCAAAAATATCAATGCTTTGAAATCAAGGTTCTATCTCAGTGACAGAACTGGATCAGTCAAGGAGCAAAGTCTGAATGATAAAGGAGAGTAGCAAAAGGTGGACTGTGTTCCTATCCCACGTGAAGATCAGAAGTTCAGTCTGACTTGAGCAAGCTATGATCAAACTTAGTGTGCCTGTTTCTGAATTCTTTAAACATACATTTCTTAAAGTTCTAAGTAGTCTTTTAAATTTTTTTTTAAAAAAAAGTGCAACTCTTAAAAACATTAAGTCTGTAATTAAATGTTTAACACTAATAACAGGTTCTTTTCCTTACACTTTGTTTTGGGTGGAGAAAATACTAAAGGTGAGCTTTTGAAAAAAAAAAAAAAAACCCACAAACTTCTTTTTTGCTTAGTTGGTACCTACAGATTCAGTAGAATTAATGCCCTCCCATTACCTTTCTACACTTTACCCCTGGATGTTATAAATGGGCCTTAGAAAAATGACACTGCCAGGAATGGATTAGGAGCATTAAATTGAATGTGGAGTCAAATCTCTGACCTCTACTTTGATTCACCCCTCATGACTGCTGCAATCCCCTGGGAAAAAAGATGGAAAGATAGTGTTTACAGAGAGAGCAGATGAGTGCTCTTGTACGTAGAAGGATTTTAGAGGGGTTGAATCGCACTTGGGTCAGTTCAGTCACAGTTTACTGCTATCTTCTGATAGGGAAATTTGCCTTGGGGACATTTCTATACAGCATGTTAAAACAAGTGTAGAGGAATCATTAGCATATAGACAACTACGCGACGAGAATATTAACAAGCCAGCAATCTATCATTTGCCATATGTCATTCTTTTCCTAATAATATCTTTAAGTATAAACTAGTTATAACCTGCAGCGTGCAGAATGGCTGAATGCTGTACAATCCCTCTTTCCATATAAACACCTAAACACCTCCATCTCTGTTCAGGAGAAGACCAGCCTCACTTCAAAAAGGAGCCAGTAAGACAGAAGCCATGCCTGAATAGTGGTTCTCTACATGACTGAAAAAACTGCCAGTGTGCTTTGCTGGTGCCTTCAGAAGGAGGTGGAGTAAGGACAAGACTGCAATGACGGTCATAAGTCAGGATTGAATTTCTGTCAGATTAACAGTTCTAGAAATGGAAAAGAATGCACAATGTGGTTGAAATCTCAATCATTCTAACATCAGTTTAAAACAACCACATTTCACACCTGGATGTCAGCAAAGCATTTTTACTCGTTGATGTTAATATATTTTCTGTAGATGGAGTATGTATTAACAGAGAGCTACAAACAACCTGTGGTGGTTTAGCAGTTACCTGCCCCCCCACCTTTTGTAAACCCCAGCTAGGACTCAAAAAAACATTAGAAGTTAATAAATGAAGCTGTATATTTACAGCAATGCAAAATATACAAGCAAATATTTACAAGGTTTAACAGATATTTACTGATACATACAATGATAAGGTAATACAGACACCACACCCCTCCCAGAGACCAAAATCCCCGTGAGAGGGGTAACCAACTACCCCCTACCACCTTTCCCCCCTTCCCCAGTCTTATCTCACCACCTGTTGATGCTGCAGATAAGCTGAAGTAGAGCGGCCAGGGGGGTTAGTAGTAGGAAGAAGTTAGTAGTTTTACTGAGAATTAGCTACCAAGGCAAAGGTAAAGGAGACCATGCAAGAGGAGCAGCTGCAGCCAGAGCAGTCAGAAACTGTCTGATATCTAGTGTTTTGGTACAATTCTTAAAACCAACTTTTTTTCTTTCTCAGTAAAACTCTGGTGGAGTCACATACTGTGTTTACCTCTCTCAGCCAATAGTCTGATTTCTCACTCAAATTCTCCAATTAGCTCAAACCAACACACAACCAAGCATACACTTTCTGACATTTGAACCATGCAGTGCTGGGCCTGATAAAGGAAACATGTCTGTAGCTCAGTTAGAATGAGATTTGTAAATACTTCTCTGTTGACTCATGTAGGGTTGTAGTGAATTACAGTGTTATTCAGTATTGAAAAGAGATTGAGTTAGCACTTAGATTGAACAGTTCTCATATTCATAGTTATATATCAGAGCCTCAGCTGAATTTTGACTCTGAGAAATGGTTTCTCAGTTTATTGAGAGCAGACATCTTTGCTATTGAGAGGAAAGTTGCATTTTATGAGCAAGGTATGTCCTTGGTGACGCTGCAGCTTACCTGCCAAGTGGAACCTCAATGGCCCTAAAGCACAGCTACCGTGCTATAGTTTTGATCATGCAGCTCCTAAGTAGAAAAATGCTATTGCTTTGTGAGCTTGTCATTTTACTTCTCTACTCAGAGCAGATCAATCCTCATGTCAGTGCTTTCACTGCCCACTTGCCCCCTTGCTGGTATTCCCGGTCCTAACCTCTGACTGATGCAACACACAATTTGTTCTACATGAGTAGCTGCATGTGCTTCTAAACCCGTCAGTTAGCATGTACTGTAAATGGCACAATACAAAAACAAAATACTTCCTACCACCAAAGAAGTCTCTAAAGTTGTCATTCAAAGCTAAACCATGTCTGCACATACACTATATCTGCTGGTAACTTTCTTTCACTCATTTTCTATTGAATATCAAAGATCAAAAAGCTTGGGCTTGGCAATCAAAGAAGAGTATGAGACCACATTAACTTGTAACCATGAATTGTTTGCTACAGTTTCCAGCTTTCTGGTACGGGCTGTACCCTTCCCATAACTCATAGAGTATTACACATCTCACCAAGCTCTTAGATAACAGCTCTGCACTGCCTGGCACCTTTGTATTTTCGTAATTGCACTTCAGGATTTAAATATGATGTGTGAACACAGAGAATGGGTCACTCATTCCCTTTTCAGAATGCTGTTATCCAGTATAGCCACATTAATGAAATACAAGGTATACCAGTCCTATTACTGTCACAGAGAGATAGGTGATTGCATGAAAATATGACCTTCTATAAAAACCTGTCTAAATTATCTTCCTGGAGCTCATATGGTATTACTGACTATGAAAAAAAGGGTGAAGGAGTGTTTTCAAGGCTTATTTTTTTCATAAAAATGCTTAATCAGGAAAGAATTAGAGCTCATGCTTATGTTATTATTTTTTTCAGTAAAGAATGTAGGAATACACTCATGTTTTAGGTCATCATTTGGAAGGAGAAAAGTTCCTCAAAATAGGTCTTTAGAGAGCAGTTTTCTAGGACTGCTTTTAAACAAGAGAAATGTATTTTTTTTATTAGAGGAGATATATTTGCCACTACCAGGAAGACATCACTGTTTCATATTATATAGTCCCCAAAGTTTCCAGTAGTGTCCGTTCTAGCATTAACATCCGTGCAGTTGTATAATGTCTTCAAAGTATGCAAGGGGCTATATAGGCATGCAGCAATGATTCTGCTTTAGAAAGTTAAAAGTTTGTCTGGATGCCAACAGGTAAGAGACAGGACAATACACTGCACTCAAGAATATAGAAAATTTTTGCTATTTTTTACATTTTAAAGTTTAAAATATTTTGATGCATTTCAAAAATATGAAGCATACCTCCAAAATTATGTTTTTTAGAGGACATAAGATAATACAATTTAAGTATTACAGTTAAAATATAGAGGTCAATTTGAAAGAAGTCTGGTTATGATAATGGCTTACCCCTTAAATTACTTTTTTTTTCTTAGCTACTAGTCTCAGGTAGTGTTAGGGGTCATTTAGATTGGGTGTTAGGGGGTGAAAATATCACCAAAATGGATTTTCAAGCATTGGAAAAGCATTGGAACGGACTGCCCAAGGAAGTAGTTGAGCAAACATCTGTGAAGGTATTGAAAAGACACGTAGAATTGATGCTTAGGGCTACGATTTAGTGGTGGACATGGCAGTAGTAGGTTAACAGTTGAAACTTAAAGGTCTTTTGCAATCTAAATTATTCTATGATTCTAGCAGTGTTTTAACTACTGCTATTTGTACAGTGTCTTGAGCAGGTCTTTAAGCACCAAAAGAATTAACGTAACTATTCACGATAACTATAGAAGGTGTATCCTTCAGAAAGCAGATTGCAACAATTGTGCAAGACATGACAAGAGAACTGCCAGTGGTAAAGCAGTAGGCAAACAAACGGGGCAGCAGCCTTGTTTTAATGTACTACATTATGAGATGCAAAAGATAAGCCTGAGTGCAAGTAGATAAACAATCCAATACTCCAGTGGGATGTTGTGCATCAGAGACAGAATACAATGCACATCCTTTGAGATAGGCATCATCTGATCATATTTCTTGACTCTCAGCAGAAAACAAAGTGCATGCAGACTGATATGCTGAATTTAGCAATTGGGTTGAATGTCAGCAAAAGCTCTCATTTCTGCAGCCTGCATTCATTAAGGTAGACAAAATTCTGACATTACGGCTATATTCATCTGAGAAATTTATTAAGATAAAATGCACTCTTCTATATATATGAAAACTTGCAAATATTCAAGGATCAACTAAATAAAATTATTTTAGTGTATGGTAGATTAAGCTGTTACTTTAACAATTAAAATTGTCAAGCATTTTATTTAAACAATTAATTGCAATGCCACTTATGAGATATATTTGGGAAAAAAATCCCAGCAGTTATACCTTGGTAGGCCTTTGAGTTTTTAGCTGAATTTTGTGCGAATCCGATATGATGACAGAATATTTTTATGGTGTGATGAAGTGCAGGGCAAAATGACAAAGGAAAGTAATGGAGTTTCTTCACATTTTCCTTGCCATTTCCTCCATATGAGGAAATTTGTGACCATTAGCTGTTAAAGTGACCTGGATATCTTTTTAGAACATCATCATATCCATAGGACCTGATACTTATTGCCAATAAGACACTGCAGATTATTCTCACATAAAAGGTTAATCATGTGCATAAGTGTTTGCAGGAAGAAGCTATTAAAATGTGCAGTGTATGCACACCAGTAGCAAGGCAAATCTTGAAGAAAAATGAGACAGAAAAATTCCTTTCTTTAGACATTGCTGCTTATCTGGCAATTTTTAGCGTTCAGCTCACACAGCCACAGTCTGGAGGAACATCAAACAAAAGGAGAGAAATCAGCATTACGATTATTTGGAATACTTTGTATCCAACCTTGTAAAATTACTAAGAAGCAATCAGGTCCAGCATCTCACCACTAATACATGGGTTGGCTTTTCAAGGTTGAATGCTTTTACTCTCAGTGATTTCAGAAACAGGGTACTGAATTACCTGTCTTTGCTGTAGGTTTGAAGAACAGTTGCAGTGCATCAGCTAACACACTGTTAACATTCTTGCGTGCTAAAGCCTTCAGGCACTGTTTTCAGCACACTGTCCAACAGAAGTGGTCACACGGACCATCTTACCTGCAACCAGCAGTTCCTTCACCTTAATTACCCTTGTAAAGTATTTTTAGAATCCACAAATCCACCAAGCAAAATATCATTAATGTTCTATTCTTAATCCAAATAGAGAAATTCAAAAGCTCAGGTAGAAGCATAAGATGAAAAAGCTATGCACAGATTGCCTTTCATTCTAGTAGCTATGGTAGGATTTTATGTAATTAGAAATGTTTTCATTGCTGCCTTTCTTACAATCAGAAGATAAATGGAAGCTGTATCATACCTGCTACATTTCTACCCTTGGAGTTCTTATCTGCCACGATAGCAGAACACAATAGCACATGTCAATCTGAAATGTTTGATTTCTTAATTGTTGTAAAATATCTATCTCTCTTGGTACACTATACAGAAAGTATTTCAGCCTTCAAGTATCTTCTGAGTGTCTCTGTCCTAGTTTTATTGGTTTGTTTGGTCTGTTTTGACTTTGAAAACAGTCTTCTGAGAATTACTTTTAAAATTAAATGACAACTTTCTGTCTCCATGTCCATACTTGACAAAGAAGGTACAGAAAAACACAGTAACTGATATATGTAATGAAATATCTATGTAACACTGTGCAAAACTTTCAAAACACTTTTTGTAAATCTGTATCTGTCAGACAAGGTTTCCTTTCCTTTCAGGTGCCCTGAGCCACCACAAATACAGGAGCATAAGTTGACTGTGGATTCCAGGAGGACACTAGTCTGTGTAAGGCTGCAGTATCTTAACATAAAAAGATTCAGTCCGATACAGACAGTGGCGACTTTCCTAAGGCACTTACAACCCTCATCATGCCAATACATTGCAGGAAGTGTCCTTAGAGACAGCACACTTGTCATTAACACACAAAGCAGAAGTCCTCAGTACAGCAGAAAATGCCATATGCTTTCTTATAGCAGGAATGGGCTCGGCATCAAACTTTTTTTTACACAGCTGTTCCTGGGTGACTGAACAGATACAGGCACTTCAGATTCAAATACCAAGATCTAAATCTGTGTGATAATCTGCCACCATGGAAACCTCCTTTTCCCTTTTATTAAACCTGAAAAGAAGGAAAGAAAAAAAAACCCAAAAAACAAAAAACAAGTGGCTGAAAATGCGTCATATTCACTACATCTTGCAGTTCTAATGACCTTAACAATATATTGCGGGGGGAGGGGTGTGGAACATAACAACCCAACAAGAAAAACTAAACCTTCTTCCTGCTCTCAGTATTTAGATAGTAATACTGAAAATTGAGTAATCCTGGAAAAGGTTAGTTGAGAAGGACTCCAATTTTTTTCTACTCCAGTTCTGTTGTGTTTACCTTAAGACAAAATAAATCAAACACATGCAGAAGTGGAAGGAACAGATAGTCAAAGCAGAAAATACAGGGTCGGTGATGAGGCCTGAATTGTGCATCATTGTTTTTTAAAAAGAAAAAAGAGAGATAGGTATTGCACACAATCTAGTCAGCTAATCTGACACTTGGTGAACCTATGGCAGTGTCAATCTGTTCTAGATATTATCGCCTGCCTTTCTAGTGTTAAGCTTATGGCAATCAAACAAAACCAGAATGTTTTGAGCAGCTAAGGCTAACAGGCTTGCAATTATATGGATTAGAAGTGATAATTTGTTAAACACATCTGTTTTGACATTTGCTGCTAGCAAAGTGTGACCATTCATTGTGTAGTTATGTTTAAAAAAAAAAAAAAA
>VWZI01008666.1:115932-154164 GCA_013396835.1 Psilopogon haemacephalus | reverse complement strand
ATATTTAGTGGTTTTTAGCCCCCAGATCTGTGAAGCAGATTCCTCTTTTGGGACAGAGTTCATTATATCAGTAAGACACTGAGTTGGTGGATGCAGTTATACAAATACAGCTCTGGTCATCTCTCTGCCTTCCTCTTTTACATGCACTTAACCTTAGTTCTTTTTTCCACTACAGGGTTTTTTTTTTTTATGTTGATACAAAAGATACTCAATGTTGCTGGTGTGAATTTGCAAATGGAAAATTCTGAAGAGAAGAAATATTAAGTGAGTATGAATAGGATACAGGAAAGCAGGTGATGTTAGGAACATAAGTGTTACATTTTAAATAAAGCTGGTGATCTGACTGCAGACACAGAAAGTGATTATATCCTCTGTATTCATTTTTGGTTCTGATCTCATCAGGTCATTTCTAAGGGTCAGGGTGAGGAAAAACAGTGTTGGGCTGGAATGGAGGAAAGAGAGGAAATTAAGTCCAGGAGATGGCAGGGTCTGTAGGTAGTTCTTATTCTATTACTGCCAGATCCTGATGTCTAATACACTCCCTCCTCCTTTATATTTTGTTTACAAGTTTTGTTCCATATTTTATATTGGTTTAAAGTAAATAATATTTTCATCCATAGTATTTGTGTTCTACAGTTATTAGGTGATAAACGTAGAAATTTTAGCTTTGAAATGGAATAATAGAATCACAGAGGTCATTGGGTTGGAAAGAATGTTTAAAGGTCATCTAGTCCAATCCTCCTGTAATAAGCAGGAACATGCCTGATTAGATCAGGTTGCTCAGAGCCCCATCAAGCCTGATCATGACTATCTCCAAAGATGGGGCTGCCACCACCTTTGTGGGCAACCCGGTCCAGTGTTCCACTACCCTCATAGTAAGGAATTTCGTTCTAATGTTCAATTTAAATCTACCATTCTCTAGTTTAAAACCATTGCCCCTTGTCCTAGTGCTACATGTGTTTGTAAACAGTCCCTTCATGGCTTTCTTCAGGTACTGGAAGGCTGCTATAAGGCCTCCCTGGAGTCTTCTCTTCTCCAATCTGAATAATCCCAGCTGTCTCAGCTGGCTGTCTTTGTAGCAAAGATGGTCTTGACTTTGGGTCATCTTCATGGCCCTCCTGTGGACCTACTCAAATGGGTCCATGTCCTTCTTGTGTTGAGGGCACCAAAGCTGGGCACAGTACTCCAGGTGAGGTCTCACCAGAGCAGAGTGACAGGATCACCTCTCTCAAGCTGCTGGTCACACTTCTTTTGGTGCAGCTCAGGATGCCATTTGCCTTCTGTGCTGCAAGTTGTCTTTTATACATAAAAAAAACCATTGTTGGTTCATATCCAGCTTTTTGTCTACTGGTCCTTTCCTGCAGGGGTGCTCTCTATCTCATCATCCCCCAGCTTGTATTGATAACAACTGTCCTAACCCAGGTGCTAAACCTTTCACTTCGCCTTGTTGACCTTTATGATGTTCACCTGGGTCCACTTCTCCAGCTTGTCTAGGTCCCTGTGGATGACATCCCACCCCCCTGGGATATCAAACACACCATTCAGCTTGGTGTTACCTGCAGACTTGATGAGACTTGCACTTGATGTTGCTGTCTATATCATTAATGAAGATATTAAACGGCACTGGTCCCGCTACAGACCCCTGAGGGACACCACTTGTCACTCGTCTCCATCTGGGCATCAAGCCATTGACCACTACCCTCTGGATGCAACCATCCAACCAATTCCTTATCCACTGAACAGTCCACCCATCAAATCCATATCTCTCCAACTTAAAGAGAAGGATGCTATTCTGTTTTCATGGTATAATTGCTAACTAACTTCATAAATTACTTTATGCAAGTAAAGGAATCAGGTTTTGGTTGATTTGGGTTTGGGTTTTTTTTAACCTTGGAAAGTTAAAATAGTAATTTAGCAAATTAGCCTCCATTAGTTCTCCACTGTGAATTTCTCTACAGACTTATTGGAATAAAGTGACATTTGACACCATTTCCTTTGTAGTCTCTCTGAAAGACTGCCAAAGAATCTAAGCAAACCCAGGATAACTACTGAACAAAATGTAAGATTAAGATTAATGTAAAACTGACAGAATCCCAGCCTAATGGCAGTCCCCAGGTGTTGAATTCAAGATGCAGAAGTACACCAGCAGAGGAATAATAAAGCTGAGTGAAAGGGGAGAAGGGACCTAGAAGAAAATCCTGATTTTACTCTCATGCACCTAGCAATGAAGTGCTGCAGGAGGTCTTGTTGCCTTGACAGGTGAGAAGTCCAGGGGAAAAAAAAGTTATTATTATAATTCCTCTTCTGAAAATAGCAGGGATTTCTCCTCAAAGAAGGTGAAAGATGATCCCGTATCAACTGGAGAAGTAGATAGACCAATGAAAAATTCTTTAGATATATTCATATGATATTCCTCACTGGACTCTGAAGTGGTTGTTTTCAGCCAGCTCCAAACAGGGGCCTTGCTAAATGTAGAGAAAGGATAGAGTGCTATTTTCAGTGAAAGAAAAAGCTAACAGAAACCTGAAAGAAACTATCAGATGGAGAATTGCAATTGTACTGTAGAAGAAGCAGGTTAATTGCTATTCCACTCCAACTAATGGGTGGTGAGAGAGACTGAAATTGAGTAATTTTGAAAAAAGTAATTATCATGGAATTTTGAATTCTTCTTTCTATTTCCTGTAAGCATTTTTTGGAAGTGGTTCTTGGATATATATTACTTTCTAGTCATTATGTTAGTACATTTAATACTAAAAGAAAAAAGACCTCTCAATTTCTGGGCAGGATAACCTCTTTAAGAACCTCTGAAGTTTAGGAGTCTGCTGGGATTAAATGTGGCTTTTACCTCTTCCCCAAACAAACCCTAGGCCTGTTCTGTTTCAAACTCCAGATGATCAAATGCTTCTTTAGTCAGGTTTGAAACTTGCTTAGGAATATACCCTTTCAGCACCTTTGATATTATGTCTCCAACTGCAAACTGTATTAAATTCCCTTTGTAAAATCAATAATGGTAAAGGAAGGATGGAAAGCTGTATCATCCAACTTTCACTTCTTTGAAACATTCTGTCCTTCTATTTTCCTATTTATCACTGCCTTAAATGTCAACAACTTGAAGTGTCTTGTTATGAGGGTATTTGGTACCTTATATTTCCAGAAGACATGCAAGATCTGTGAATAAAGAGGTGAGATCTATAAGCAGAGATTTCTTCATGACAAAGTCCAAGAAATCATTCTGATAACAATGATAAATAAGGATTCCTAATGTGGGTTATTTTTGTTTGGTTTTGGTTTGTTTGTTTGGGTTTTTTTAAATAGAATTGATGGGATTTTGAGAGTAAAAATATTATCTCTATTTAAAAAATAAAAATTAAAAGGATAGAATTCCCAAGGCTGAAGTTGAAATTGAAAGAGACAGAAGTCAAGCAATAGAGAAAAAAGTTTAGCATTGGAAAAAATAACAATTCCAGATTTTCCATTTTCTGAAAAATTAATGAAATAGTTGAATCCCTGGATCACTACAAGTTTTATTATCCCAGTAAACAGACAAAAGTAGATTGGAGGAGGAAACTGGAAGTAGCTTATTCCTATTTCAACACTGGAAAAGCTGTCGATTCTGTGTCCATTAGTGAATGGAATGTATAGTTAATTTGCTAGGTTTGCTTGGAAGAGATCATACCTTTCTTTGACAGTTTTGGTCAGAACAAATCATCAGACCTCTAAAACACTTTCTGCTGTGAATGATTAACTCTCAGAGTGACAACAAAGTGTCAATGTCCCTTCCCGCCTCGCCCCCCAAAAAATATTCAGCATATGTTTTTAATAGCTTTTTCTTCATATACTAGCCTTGACTTACGTTTTATGCAATATTGAGTGCTATATTTGTACACTTACAAGCACCTCACAATTTTGACAGAATCATAGCCACAGTGTAAACACTTTGTAAAGATGTCAAAGACATGTACTGGATGCTTGTTCAGTGTTGTAAGTAGAGGGAAAAAAATCCTCAAGATTTAAAATAAGTTCTATTCTCTCTTTGAAATAATTGTATTGTGCATGAATGGCATAGAGGCAGCATCATTCCATGCATTCAAGTATAAATGTGGAGTCTGTTTTAAAACAAAAATAATCTTACAAATCACAAATACATTTTTAATAGCATTGTATAGTTATGTGTTGTGTGTCCAAAATTTATGAACATTCACGTACTCACAAATATTAAATTATTCTCAGCTGGGAGTTAAAAAAAAAAATCAGAATTCTCTTATCTACCTCACTTTAGCATCTAGATCAGTATTAGTGTCTTTAAAATTAATTGAAATGTTTTAGGACATTAAAAGTTACACACATTGTCACTTAGATAAACCAAGGCAAATAAATGTGTATTAATGGAAACTGACTCCCTGTACAATCTGCTGATGCTGTTTCATTAATTAAGTATTAAGCCTTACATATTGTGATGAAGCTATGTTAAAATAGAAGTATTATATTTCAAATGATGACATCTGTCCTTCAGACTTTATCTATATGTGTGTAATGTCTAATGCCCCACAATACTTAATTGAATTCAGCTCAGCTACCCACACATACAAATTCTGCATGGCTGAAGTGTTTGCCAGATTAAATAATTGTTTGGATTGAATTACATATACAAATATTTGTAATTTTGTTGCCACTTTGTTTTCCCCAGTTCCTATCAAGTTACACCCCTGAAATACTGACTTTATTTACAGTCCTCTTGCCATTTTGTCTATTTCATATAAAATAAAGTGTTATTTACATTAAACTATTTATGCTCCTTGAGATGGAATTTTGCTGCATGGTGTGACTTTTTTAGCACCACATGCAGCGAATAAAACTGTAGTGCTCAAAGTTAAGATGGCATACATGAGAGTACTCATAGCTTCAAGCTTGGTGATTGTTCTTGTAGAATAATAACAGTAGTTGTGTTTTCCACTGTGTTTGAGCCACTGCTGTGACTATCAATAGGGAGCTTGTCTAATTATACTCTGAATTGACATGAAACTTGGGTTTCCATTACACAACTGAGAGAAATTCACCATTGAAATTTTGCTCCAAGATGTTCATTCCCTAAACCACACACACTTATTTTTTGTTGTAAAATAGAAGCACTAGTTCTAATAATTTGTTCTAATTGGATGACTGTGCCGTGAAACACATATACCTGCTTCTTACAATTCTGCTGAAAGGCAGAATTCTGTGTGCTTTTTGCTTGTTTACCTGATCTCATCATCCTGATTTTTTGTAAATATTTGTGAATCAGTTAATTTCTCATTTCCAGGCTGTCTTACAGAGCTTGAGTGCAAATCTTATGTGATTCAGATCTTCTGTAAATTATCACGCATTATGATAAACATAAGGAATTCACTTATGTTAATTTACACTGTAGTCATGTTATATTTTATGTATTCATCTCATTTTTATATTCATTTTATTCTATATGTTCATCACATATTCCTGTATTTCTCTTTGAGAAAGTCAAGGCTGTAAGGTCAAGCTGCATGCTGAACAAACCGTGCATTAGTCAGACAAAAGACAGCCTGTAGCTGTGCAAGATTTGTGAGGGATTTTTTTGAGACTAACAACTGACATACACTATTTGCATCCTGTGATTTCATTCTAGCAATGGTATCTTAAAATTAATCTGTACTGAAACAGAATTTTCTTCAGCAAATTGATATTCAGTGAATGGCCTGACTTGCACTGCTGAAGAATCCTTAATCGAGTGGGGTTTTTTTCATTGCAAGTCTTGATGTTGTGAAAAGGAATCCAATAGTTTTAAAAAGGAATTTTATATTAATTTTTTCCCTCTTTTCAGGGCCTAGAATAGATAGGTTATTCCTAGTCTCATCAAGAGCCATGACAGTTACTGGCTAGATATATACTTTCAGTGAAACAGGTTTTGGGGTAATGTTACAGCATGACTGAGCAATGTGCCTGTCAAACCTACCAGTGAAGTTTGTGAATTAATGCTCAAATCAGTTCAGCAAACTGAAATACATTAACTTGTATTAACTGGTCTCAATGTTTGAGATCAAATTAGCCCAGGAATTGTTTTGGGCATATTGTAAGTGGCCAAGACTCCCTGACAATTTTTTTGTTGTTGTTGTCTATTTTACTTTAGTTGGAAAATCCAATTAATTGAAACAGAAGGTCATTATTGATGTGTGCTGGTACATGAAGGCTTTTGCTGGCAAACCCTTCTTAGCTCCCTAAGGAAGTTTCTGGTCAAAACTGGTTGTAAGAGAGACATTGGATTTACTAGTAGTAAAGCAGAAAATGGATTTAACGTGCAGGATTGTGTTCTCCAGTATGAGAGAAGAGTGCCATCACAAAAAGATTATTCATTATTCTGGATTATCCTTTTTCAGGTGTTCTTGCTGGAACAGTGTGTGTTCCAGTTTGTGCGACTAATTATATATTAATTGATGAACCAGTGTTAGAAACGTCCTAAGTAACTCCCTTGCCTACTGTATTTACCCTTGAAAATTTAATCCAAGGTAGAAATTCTTTGAAAAAGTATTAATAATAAGTAAGATGCAAATCTAGTAACTTCATCATATGGGATGTCTATGAATGGGGGGACACAAAAATGGCCTGAGCCAACGGGCCATAGTATAAGTCAGAGCATGTCGAAGGCCGCACATCACACATCTTCCTGTCATCAAAACAATGACGGCAGGACTGAATCAGAAGTACTAACTCATTTGGAGCTGATACTGGCTGACACCTGAGATAGAAAATAATTAAACTCAACTCAGATCGATTCTGTTCAAAATTACTCTATTTTGTTAGGATACCTGTGGTGCTACCTTCAACAATCACTCCTCAGCTGAGGATTGCTGGCATTCATTATGCCCCCAGATTTATTCCTCTTCCTTCTTTTCTCAAGATTTTTGGCCTTTTTGCCTCACATTCGCTGATCACAATGTTTGCTTGGCTCTCATGCAGCCAAATATTAGAGAACTTGAATTTCTGGGAAGTACAACTCGAGGTAATCCACTAAGTAGGTTTAGCAGAATGACTGCAGGATCCTGGCTGAGCTGCTTCCCTAAATAAATGACTATAGATTAGATGTCATAATAACAGCTGTCAACAAGCAGTGTGCAAAAGAGTTTTTTGAAGTCACAATTACTTGACAACCTCTCTTCCCCTCGAATACCAGAATTCTGTTTGATGTGCCTTCTGTTGCCCTCCCACCTAGCATTACCACTGCTTTGGGAACTGTACATGCCTGCTGCTGTTTGCAAGATGAGTCACACAGCCCAGCAAAGCCTATGCTTCAGCTGTGAAAAATGAATAAAAGTGACACCAGCATCCTGGCCATATAAGATGTACTTAAACTAGTGCCTTTTCAGTTCAGCAGGAAACTGTTTTCCTTTGCATTTGGGATTAGTGTTCACAGGAGGTTGGAAGTGACCGCTCTGTGATAGCTTTTGTCTGTAATTGGCCTTTGCTATCCTGACATAGCTGATCTCAGTGGGAATAATTAATCTTTCACCCACTCCGGCTATTGACTGGGTAGTTGGAATGCAGAGAGATCAACTAGAATTGTTCTGAGTCACAAAAAAAATTGGCATAGCGAAAGGCAGGGTGAGAACGGGTAGAGGTCTTCTGCAATCATGAATGCAAGACCACACAGGCAAAGAAAGAGTGAGTTTTTTGTTTTCTTTACAGAGTAGCTGATCAAAGTATTTTATATAAAACAGTCTAAAACATTAGTGTGATTACTGTCTACCATATGGAGAAAAATATTATTTGCTCTGTTTAGAAGGCAAGAATGTAATAGTGAAAGGAGAAGCATGATTGTCCTGTCTTGAAATTGATAAGATTGTTACCTAAAATAGGTTCCATGTAAGATGACTTTTTAAAAAAAAATATACAAAACCTGCCACAGCTCCAGTAATGAATTTCCTTGCTCTTGCTTCTCTCTGCATTTAAATTCCATCATTTCAAGTTGTTTAAATGGTAAGATAAATCAAGAAATCCAGTATTCTGGGAATGCCTAGTGTGCAGGAGGATACACATTTTGACAGGCAATTCACAAACAGCAAGTGCAGGAGGAAAAGTCTCTCAAGTGATATTTATTGTGCTCCCCATATTTCAGTCACAGGTTGGGTGTGGGAGCTACTGTTTTGAGTTCCTGTTACAGTTCCTCATGTACTGCAAGCAGCCAGAGGTCACTAAGAAAAGATGCAATTATTTTTTTTTTAAGCTATTACTGTATTACTGTTCCTGTAACTCCTACTCTATCCAATGAATGCTTCATGTCACTACATGCAACAGATAAGGCTACCTACCCATTCAAGTGTGCTCAGTGAGTGGTAACTTTTCTGCACTGTCCAAAAGTCTTAGGGAGAGTTTGGAAATCAGAGCCTGAGTGGATCAGGAAACACAGTACTGACCATCTTCTGTTCAAATTCTTCTTAACTTTTTGTAAGCCCTGTGGGACTTCTATACAGATTTAAATTAATGAGGACAAATTGAAGAGGTCAGGTCTGGGAAAAGTTAACAACCTTCCTCTCTTCTGGAACTTGAATGCATCCCAAAGTCCTTTTGACTATGCAAATTTGGACATAAATTTAACTAAATGGTTTCTAAGCAAATCCTCTTTCTGAGTAAATACGATTTTCCATATGCAGAGTTTCAGGACAAGTATTATTACTTCCCAAAAAAAATAAAATTTCAGCCTAAGCATACATGGCAGAAAAGAAATTGATTTAGTTATTGGGTTTTTTGTTTTTTTGTTGTGTGGGATATTTTGGTTTGTTGNTTTGGTTTTTTTTTTTTTTTTTTTGTTTTTTTTTTTTTTGTTTTTGTTTTTTTTTTTTTTTTTTTTTTTTTTTTTTTTTTTTTTTTTTTTTTTGTTTTGGTTTAATTTGTTTTTTTGTAGTTAATACATCACTAAGTTTGACTTAAAAGCTTGTCCTAAACCATGATTTTTTTGTTTTAAATTGTCTTCAGATTTCAGTACCAGATTATTTTTTATTTAAAATGTCTTATTTTTATTAATGGAAAAGTTGGAGGCTTTTAAAAACAAGATCTTGTTTTTAACATGAATCATCTTACTTTTACTTGATTAAATTATTTTTAAAAGTATTGGGTCTGATTTTTTTCCTCCTGCGATTTGACAGCAAAGCACAAAAATATTGTTTGCCAATCATGGTAGAGAAAGTACTTCTGTGCATTAACTCTTTCAACAAGGGGCAGTGGGTAGAAGTTGAGGCATAGAAAATTTCTTTTAAACAAGTGAAATTTTTTCACTGTGAGTGTAACAGAGCACTGCAACAGGCTGCCCAGGGGAGTAGTGGAGTCTCCCTCTCTGGAGATATTTAAAACCTGCCTGGATGCCATCCTGTATGATCTGGTATAGGAGATCGTGCTCTGGCAGGGGAGTTGGACTAGAGGTCCCTTCCAGCCCCTGACATTCTGTGATTCTGTGAAGTATGGATCACGTACAGGGTTAGCTGCATGGTGGATTCATGTATTTTCTATGTGAAAGCCTTACAGTCTTCATAAAGCAACAGATAATTGTCAGATAGGAGATAACAGATAATAATTAAAAAAACCCCTAAAATAATAAAAATAAAATACAGTGGTATGCAAAATTCAGTTATTTCCATTTATAGCACCTTTTTCTTTTCTACTTTTCTGAGTTCTAATTAATAGAGTTTCTAAAAAATATTAGACATTTGAAGGCTGTCTTTCAACTAAGAAAAGATGTTTTATTGAGAACTCATGAGTATGGCCAGGTTATCCAGGGTTCAGATGAAGACCATGAAAGTGACTTTCTGTCAGTTATATCTTTTTTGAGTTTTAGCAACATTTCTTTACCTTTTCATCTGAGCTTCCTTGGAGATCTTGTTAAAGTTTCACAACATGCTCCTTCATCCAAGCTGAAGTTTATGGTTTCTCTGTGCTTTTCACAAATAAAGTTTTGAAACTTTGGGGTTTCTCTAGGGTGAGAATTAAAGAATTCGCATTTCTTTGCAAAATCTTGTCTATGGACTTCCAGCAATTTGTCGCTATTGCAGCTTCACACCTCCCTTTAAACAGCAAAAAAACCCTCAAGTTTTATAGCTGCACACTATTAAGGTAAAGAAAACATGCTGGAAGATGAAAGTTAAAAATGAAATATGCCCCATGGCCATGTCAAAACTATTAAATCTCCATCATAAAACTAATCTTTTGCTATTTTTCCCCTGAAGCAATGAACTGTGATTGCATTGTGTTTTATAGGCTAAGAAAGACCAGGCCAGCCTTCTCAGTCTGTGGATGAATGAAATCCTAAGAACTCATCTGTGCTTAGGATGATGCTGATTAAGTTAGTGTGGCAACAAACAAGATCTAGCTAGAACTATTTGAATTTACTTACCACGGTAATTTTTTTGCTGCATCTCTGCATTACAGCCCCAGCAGCTGAGGTCCAATAACAGCTTGCGGGAATCCTCCCACTCTGTTTCAGTGCAAACCAACTCTATTAATTTAATTCACTATGGAAGTTCACTCAGGCTAAGCCAATGGTTACTTATTAGTGCAGCTCAATATGGGGATGATAAGGAACAACTGTTAATAATGAGACCTAAAGCATCTGTTGCTACTTGATGGTTCTCAAAGTTCCACTGCTAAGAAAGGGTAGCATCAGAAGGATCTGCAGGTTGTTTTGAGAGGATTTTTCATTCTGAGAGCTTTGGCCCTTAAAAAAACAACACTGAAGACTTTCTACACACCTAGCAATGTTAAGTGCCAAAGAGTTCAAATAGCTTCATATTCTTCTTTTTGCTCTAAAAGAAGCAGCTTCTCTTGTTTTTTTAAAAAAAAAAAAAAAAAAAAAAGTGAAAAAGAAAATATTTTTCAAGTGAAATTAGCATTTGTTAATTCTTTTTTACAGTGGCTAGATTATTATTTTCTCCCTGCTAAGGTCAAGCAGTGCAGTTTCTCTTACATATTTTTGGTCCACACTAATGCTAATTTTGTGTTCAAATTTGGGCTAAACCACAGTTTGGAGGTTACTTTTGTTGTTGTTGTTGTTTAGAAAATACTAACTTTATATAAATGAGAAATATTATTTAACATTTCTATTCCTGTGTATTGTTGACAAATGCTGTCAGATTCAGCCCTTGTGATCAAACACAATATGATGCTATATAAAAGAGACACAGGAAACCAGCTTGAGTATTAAACCCTTATTCACTCATAACATTTATTTTTTAAGTCAGTCTTGGGTTCTGTTTGGGACCTCTCTAGCTACATTTTTTTTTAATAGCCATAAGCAGTGTGAACACAAGCCTCATAAGCAAGAACTTCTTTCTTTTTATTTCTGAAGGCTGGTATTTTAGGATAACTGACATAAGTTTTGTAATCACTGTTAGACTATTTGCTAAAGTAAACTGTGCCCTGTCCTACAATTTCCAATCATCTATTTTCCTGAAGTTTCCTGAAAATCATCTCTTTCCTGGCACCCTTTGTCTGTATATATAAAATTATTACTTACAGACAACAAAACAGAGGTAAAGCTTTTGTTTAGATGTTTATGTGAAGTCAGAGACAGATGATAGCTCTTTTGACTCTCACAGATGATGAAATATATGCAATCTTTTCAGTCATATCATTACTTATTATATATTATCTGAGAAAGACACCATGCTTCTGGCAAATGAAAGATTGAGTTAATGCCAGTACCATCTTTCTGGTGGCTATTGCTGAGGGATTTTCCTCCAGGATATTTTTGTCACTGCTTCACATGCAAGAAAACTAGAAAGAATCTGTTAAGCTTCTCTCATATCAGCTCAAGCAACTCTACAAGACAATTCTTAGAGAGGTTCTTGATTCCATTTATCATGATTGAATTGCAATTTCTGAGATACTAAATGGTGCTTATACATAGATAACTGTGTATATATATATATATATGCGTACATATATACATATCCATACATTTATCAGACAAGCTGCACTGATGTCAGGAAAATAAATTTCATAATAAGGATAGTCCCTTTTCTCCTAAACAAGTTTTAAAATAACAATCAGCAGTACCACCATTTGATTAGTGCTGTAGTTTAGAGATGGATTTCAACTAAAATGTTGTTAATTTATTCATATTTCTCTCAGCCTGGGAAGAGGGCCTAAAATGCTCAGTGAATCATTTTGTTGCTGCATTTTGAGGCTCTGATGAAAGGCAGCTCCATGATCCATCTGTGTGGAAAGGACCATATTAATTATGATTCATAAATATTATCCCCTCATTGTGCTATTGTAAAGCAACTCTCAGTCCAGGTAATCATAGTCCATTGCCTTTGCTGCAAGCAGACACTATATAAATCCTTCAGCCAAGGTGGACTTGTCAGGCTGAGAAATGTGGAGGTCCTCAGACAGGATTTATATTCAAGGTCCATTTGGTGGGTGTGTTTCCCAGTTTTTCATTTTTCAAAACTGACAATGAACTGAACTAGTTGGTTATTCCTCACCAATGCTCTTCTGTTGATAGGATGTTCGATAAATTGTGATTCATTTAGAGTCATTCATATGTTAGTTCTAGGCAGTTTCGACAGCCTTAGTTTAAGTATCGATTTCTTGTGTAATTTACAAAAGGTAGGCATACCAGATATGATGATGCTTTGGAAGTTGTTTCCATCCATCATGTAGACAAACCCCAACCACCCATCTGAAAAAGAAGCATGGTATAAAGTTTCATTTGAATCAGAGAGTCTTACCTCTGTCTGATCAGGAACAGTGTTGGTTTTTTACCATTGTCTTTCATTGGTTATGGATTTAATTTCAGTTCATAAATAAATATCTCAGCAGTGTACTAACAAGAGTCTCTGAGCAACATAATGTATTATTCCCTTGTTACTGCATCTTTTCTGGTTTTACAAGGCCTTGCCATCTGAAGGGCTGAGAGATCAAGGCAAGCTTTGTTCTTTTATCCATTCAAACAAAAGCCCTTTTTGGTCAGCATAACTGAGAGTACATAATGCCATTTGAAAAAATAAATGTGTGTTATGTTTATCTTTTAGAAATAGTAATGGTTTGTTTTTCTAGGAATATATGTGGGGTTAAATTGACTTCTTTTTAACAAGTAGTTTCCACTGAATTCAATAAGGCTGATAAAAGGTATATTGGTAGCATATCAGGGTGTATGGTTGGAAGACATGGAAATTATCTGATGGAAATGAAAGAAAATAAAAAGTATAGTGGAGAAGCCAGAGTTTTTGCATAGTGAAACATCACTTTGGATAATTCCTTATATTTGAAAATACCAGACAAACAGTTTGGAAGGTTTAGTGAGGCCTGAGGATAATAACTTTTAGTATATGGGGGAAAATAGTGAGTCAGTTATAGCAAGAAAGCGTTCCTCTCTGTTAATTGTGATAAATTGTTGTTTTAATAGTGGGTTAATGTTCTCTGACATCTTCAGATCTGTAAAGATTTTTTTAAGCAAATCAAAAAGATTTGCAATGAAAATGAAACTAATTCACTTGACTTTCTTACTAGCAAAATAATGGAACAGTGAGATATGTTAATCATTTTGCGAAATGAAATCTCTCTTGGGAAATTTCCTAAAATATGTTAAATTATTCAATTTCATTTGTATAGTGAAGTTATTTACATGAGGCCAAATCATAACAAAACTAATCCCCTGTAACATTGTATTTAAAAAAAATGGACACAAATTTATCTGAAGATCAAACAAATGTGCTACTGATAATATTTTTTAAATGAGCTTGTTTTCTCTTTGTTTTTTTGGAGGGGGTTAGGTTGGCAAACTGCCCTGTGGAACATGAAAATAATACAGGAATAAAGTAGTTTAGGGTTGGTTTGGTTGGTTGTTGATGTCTGTTTGGTTTGTTCAGGGTTGTGTTGTGCATGTGTAGCTTGGCTTGGGTTTATTTTTTGTCATCAAGTATCAGGCTGAATGCATCAGTTCCTGTATCCTGCTGTTTTGCTAATACGAGTCACTCTAGTTATATTCTATATAGCATAACAACACTATCACACAAACAGCAGGTACGTATGCAGATGTCTATGCAAGATGAAATCAGAATGCAGTATTCAAAGCAGCCATCAAAATTCATTGAGAATAGAGGTGCATTTAATCTAATATGTAGAGGTGACGCTTTCAGCAGGAAAAGTGATATACTTTCAGTAAAGATGCACAATGCACAAAAATACCCATCTCATATTTGCTATGTCTTTTGACTGGTTTTGTTTAAATTTTCTTTTGCCCATTCCTGACCAAACTGAAGTCATCCACCACTCAGCCTTGGTGAAAAGGACTGTTGTGTTGTACGGAGACTGCTGTATGTTACTGCAGAATGGAAAGGTCCCCCTCATCTGTGGCTAGTGGCAGACTTTACAATATAGTTTTATGATTATGGCTCTCTCACAAGTACAGCATTTCTAATTCCTTCTGAGGTGAGAATTTACCCTCTGCTTTGACAAATATGCACATCTCGGGTGATTGAGGGTGTGCCTGCTGTCTAGTGTGGCACAAAGCAAGCATGCTCTGGAATATTACTTAATTTAAAAAATATTGTGACACAAATTCCAGTGTTAGAGCAGTAAGTAAAGGGATACTTTATTCGCATTTTGCTGTTCACAATATATGATACTGACTCCAAGGTTCTGATTCTGTCACCATGTGCTATTAACATGTGATAATATAAAGTAGCACTGCAAGATATTTAAAAAAAAGTATGGGAACTTTTTGAAGAGCTTAGTTTAAGATACATTTATTTTAGGATGTTACTAATAACATTCCTTATGCTCTTAACTGATTCGCTGATGCCTAGGTTTATTCCATGTAATGTAGGCATGTGACCAAAACTTCTAAATCAGAAAACATTTGCCATAGAATCTCTCAATCTAGAGAAAGAGATGCACTTCCAGGGAGTAAGATCTCAAATGTCAAAAGATTGCTCCGTATTTTACAAAAGACTCCATGTTGTACAAGAAGTCTACAGAAGACATGTTCTTCATTTAAACTCCTGAAAGGAAGGTATGTGAATAGTGGTATGTGAACTAGTATGCACACTTGTAACAGCTTAAATTGTTGTGTTTTAAAGACTCATACATATGGCACTTGCAATAACTGAAATAATTTGTAGAAATTAACCAAAGGAATTGTTATCTTGAATAATTTTTAAGAAGTAGACATGTTTCTATGTCCCATGAAGTGTCTGCAGAAGGAAGCTCAAACTCTTCTTACTAGCTTACTTGTGTGCTCTGTCAAACATGTGGTGGCCTTGAAAGTATCACTGGAGAGCAAGATTCATGAAGAAACAAAGAATGTGGTTGTTCATTTCCATCACAGACCTGGTATTTCTCTAGTTATTATCTGTTACACTGGCATCTTCTTTTGGCTTGCTTCACTATTTTCTTCTGAGGTCTGAGGAGCTGGATAAGGGATTTTCACAGGCACAGGAAGAGAAGCTAAGGGTCATGATAAGCAGTGACCACAATAACATGAAAATCCCAAGCAAGGAATTTCATTATACTTAGTGCTTCTTCAGAATGTTTTTATTTTATGTTGTAATGCTATTCTGAATCTTCTTCTTCATCCTAAAGCATGGTAATCTTCATTTTGTTTTTTTGTTTGTTTATTCATTTGCTTAGGCTGCAGAAAATACAGTTAGTGAATGTGAGACATTTAAAAAGAAGATGAGAGTGACAAGAAGGTTAAGGAGTCTTTTATCTTGAACATGGGTCCAAAAGTCAAGGTACTCACGGGTTAACACATTTACCAGAGTGTGCAAGTAGAAGTCCATCTGATGGCCTAGTAATGAAATGACATGCAATATTCTCTGATTGACCTCAATTACCCTATGCAAAGTAAGAATTAATTACTAGCATTGAAAAAGTTCACCTTTGTCCCTCATTTCAGGCTCTCATTTATACTGAGTGTTTCTCAGGCAATATTAATAGAGGTTCAAGTACTTGATAGCTGGTTTGGTGTTGTCTTTTTTATTATTATTCTTTTTCCTTGTAATGGGGCTGATCCCTTTACATGATAACTAAAGCCTAATCAGTCAATGGCTAGAGTAAGCATTAATATATATACAGAGCATTTTAAAAGTGCTGAACCCACCCATGTACTGTTTGGCACTTTGTTGTCCAGAATTTTAGTACACAGGATGGTTAATTTGATCCATTTGTTTTGCAACAAAGACTGCCACCACCAAGTTATTTTAATGTAATGTTATAAATCAACTTGAAGGCTGCATAAAAAAATAAAATAGCCAAATAAAAACAACCTAGAGATTCATCACATTTTGTCTGTTTTTCCTTGTTCTATCAAGTAACATGTTTCTAAAAGAAAAACAATGCTAAATGATCATCTACCTTCATCTCTCTTCTATTCCCTTGTTGCTAATATAGTATTATATTGGTGGAATGAACTGGCTGCTTGCATGTGATTTTAAAATATGTTCTGTCTGTTGCATATTTAGCATGAATCTAGATATATATGCAGAGCCAGAACCAGAAATGTAAACTGAAATTACTTAAAAAAAAACCCCAAAAAAGTTATGAGACTAATCATACCCTCCCATGTCATATTTATTTTACAGTGAGGTTGACACTTTATTCAGGTCTAATTTAAGAGGTAGGAGTGATGCTGTTGTAATAAATGAGAGGGCAGCAACACAAGAAAGTAGACACTAACATCTTTATTTGGTTCTAGGCATTTTCTTGCAAATAAGAAAGGGTTAGGAGATTGTAAGCAAACAGTTGTGAATGTCAGTGAGATGCACTAAGATTTTGTTTTGCATGTGTGGTGGTTCAGCAGTTACCTGCCACCCCCCCCCCTTCTCCCACCCCACTTTGAAATAATCCAGGCTAAGACTCAGTTGGCTGGAAGTTAATAAATGAAGCATTATATTTACAGCTTTGCACAATATACAAGCAGATATTTACAATGTATAATGGATATTTACAGATATATACAGTAAAAAGGTAATACAGAAACACCACCCCCCTCCCAGAGATCAAAAATCCCTCAGGGGTTTATAACCACCCCTATTACTTTCCCCCTTGCCAGTCTTATCTCACCATCTGTCTTATGCAGCAGATAAGCAAAGGTAGATCAGCCAGAGGGATTAGCAGCAGGAAAGAAGTTAATGAAAATTATTGAGATCCAGCTAAGAAGGTAGAGAGAGAGAGCCATGGAGCAGCAACCACAGCACAAAGTGGTCTGTTTCATCTATGTTTGGGTTACAACTCTTAAAATATTTTTTTTTGTTTTTTGGTAAAGCTATGAGTGAAGTAGCATCATCAGTGTTTTCCTTTCTCAGCATGTAGTCTAATTTCTCATTCAAATCCTCCAATTAGTTCAAATCATCACAGCATGTGGTGGTATAACATTGGGGTTCATACGAAGACTGAACATAATTGCATGAAGTAAAGGTAGCGGATGAGAAATCTATTCCAGAGATTGAGTAAAATTGAAAGTTTTCACTCCCTGGTGCCAGCTGGGGAAAGCTGGTAACAAGCTGCTGGTGAATTGAGTGCAGCTTCAAAAATCAGTTGTTCAAATTAACTTGCTTGACTCTGTTGTGAAAGGCACTGTAAATACTCATTCACTCAGGAAAGAGTGAGAGTAAGGTTCAAAATCCCTCTCTTGCCTTTCAGCAAAAATCTATGGAAGAAGACCTCTTATCTATATACAAAGCTATTATGTGTTGGCATTATCTGCAGTGGTCATTCAAGCTTTCTTCATTAAAAAAAAGGCACTTCTGGAGTGCCATTTCCCTCATTTCTTCTGTAGAGATCTGATATAGTTCACTTTAATTGTTCTCTGAAAGTTCCTAGTTCTCATCAGCGCTAAAAAGGAGCTCTAGAAAACTAGATTTGTTGTAGATTTCTACATGGATCTACAAGTGGATGAAATAAATCCCATCTCCAGTAAATTACTATTGTGGAGGCAGGGAATTAATGTGGCCAAATCAGGAATTATAAAAATAGAATTATTTTTATTTCCCTGAAAACCCCTTGCCCAAACCACATACAGAACAAGTTTTAAGTTTATATACAGGCTCAATTCGATTGGGAAAATCTTCTATGGATGCTGTGGATAAGTTTAGAGATTTAGGAAGTCAGAAAATGGAAAAGGCTAAGCTACAAACACAGCTTTACCCCACTATCAAGCAGGCTGAGTAGAGAATTAAGGGAACAGCAGGCTTTAATCACCAACGGTGAGATAGGTATTTGGCAATGATCCTTTGCTGGATTCTCTGTGGCTCAGCTGATTATGACTCTGCAAGCAGTATCCAGTCACAAATCCAAGCAGCCAAAATCCAAAGACTGCCAAGCTCAGTGGTATCTCAAACATATGGTTTCCAGAACACAGAAGCCATGCTGCTTTAGCAGCAGCAGAGGAGAGCCAAACTGCTAGGGTTTCCCCCAGCCAGAATAGCAGCCAGGAAGTTGGCTGCAGTAGGATGCCAAAGTAGCCGATCTGGGTGCCGCCAGCAGCTCACTTTCAAATGGACCTCAGGACTTGCCAAGCTTGCAAGACTGCACAGAATGATGCAGAAGTGGGGGACTGTCCAAAGCAAGGACAGTGCAAAACTGAGAGCCCTGCAAAAAGGTAGGAGCCATCCAAAAGCTGGGTCCAAATGGGAACTCTTCAAGGCAGGGGCTCTGTCAAAGTGGGGAACCTCTCCAGGCAAGAACTCTTACAAAGCAGGAACTCTTGCACCTTTTCCCTTGCTCTATTTATGCTTTTTTAGACAAAGTGTCCATTTTCGAATTTATACTGGGCGTGAAGGACCCAGCCAGACACCAGCCTGATTCCCAGCATGGGCTTCCACACGAGTCAGTACACATGTGGGGAAAGGTGCCTTTTGCTGTTCCTCTTCAAGCTCACAGGGTGGAGAGAAGGAAGGAATTTGGGATGCTTCAGGACAATGACTTAAAATTGGTGACTGAAGATTTAAGAAGCTTATCCTAGTCATTTCCAATAGTTATATTTCCGGAGAAAGTGACATAAAGTAAGTTCTCTCCCTTTGCACTGAAGGGTATTACACACCAGCTATAATCAAGAACTACTTCAGAAAGTATCTCCCAGTGAGAATGCAGCATTTGACTATAACAGAGTGGGTGGGCATCCACATCAATTTGGCATGTTAGCCAGCATATTGCGAATGAGTTCAGGATAGACAGCCAAGTCACCTAATCATGTAAATTTATTCTTAATTGCTTTCTGAATAAGTGGTAGCAGCCGAAGTGCTTAGGCAACAGAGAAATGTATCAGACACAGTAGTCACAATACTCACTCGCTAAAGACTAGCTTCTTTATATACACATACACACACTGCATTTTGTCTCCAGCATAATTTTTGTTGTTAGAAATAGAGATTATAAAAAGAATGGGGCTTTATTTTCCCCCCAATAACTCAATATTTTCCTCAAACACTTATTCCCACTTCCTTATGCTCTGACTTAAGGGGGTTTGGGGTTTTTTTCTTTTAAAGACAGTTTGCTATTTTTTTACTTTTACTGTTAAAAAAATGGAAGTGTGTATAGAACCAAAGGATCATAGAAGTTAGGCCACAGCTTTGGAGTTGAGGTTACATTTTCACAGAAAGTAGGATTAAATTCCTTCTCTTTCACGCATTATAAATTGAAGTAAGCTTTTAACCTGAGGAAAAAGTCAAGCTCAGAAGTTGTGCACTGTTTTTTTGTGGTTGTTGTCTCTCCTGGTTTTCCAGCTACATTATCATGGAGCTAAATGGGGAAAATGTGCACTTAAGACTGTTAGTTGTTTTATGGAGCTGTGATCTTTGCAGTGACTGCACTGACCACTTTCACAGCTAGACATGCCAAAAGCTTTGCTTATCTTCAGCATTTTAATGGAAACACAGGCTCAGAAAAATAGAAGGATTAACAGAAAGAAATTAAATCCTTGGATTTTGTATTCATGTGACTGAATACCTCCAAAAGTGAATTGCCATTCTATACCGGAAAATCATGGATGTGTGTTTTGTTGCTGACTTTAATAAATAGAGAAAAGTTGTAATAGCACAACATTGAGCTTGGTGAGAGAACCAAGCTAGCACACTAGTTGACATAAGGATACGTGTGAGAGTAGTGCTAGCTGAGGGACTTCTAACAGAGGAGATAACAGTAGGAATCAACAGAACATCATGTAAGAATGCTGATGCTGAATGAGTCAAAACCACAGTATTTTCCCCCTGGGCAGTACATAGTGTTAAAAGCTTCTTGGGTAATCCTTAGAGACAGGGGAGAGAAAGGATTGAAAAGAGGGAAACTGTATATGTTCACAAAAGCATACAGCTTGGTGTGGTAGGTCATCAGAAGCCTTTTGGTTGTTCTCACCCTGTTAAGGAATCCAGTGATGCTGAAGCCAACAGAACTGCTCAGAAAATCTGTTGATATTAGTTTCTGAATTATTCCTTTTATTTTTTAAGTCAGTGTACAGTGGTGGAATGGTAGGAGACTTTGTAAGATTGAAATAGGAGATAAGTGTAGATTTTTGGTTATGACATTATTATTTACAGGATAAGGAGAAAAAAATTAAAATCTGATCCTGAAATTGTAAATAATTAATATTTCTCTGCCCTTCAGGATGAGACTATGATATAACTTAGGGAAAAATTAAGTATGTCACTATAACATTGATAATATCTGACTATATTTCACCTGCAAATTAACATATTTCTGCATAACAAAGTGGTTAAAATAGTAGTAGCTGAAAGAATAGATTTGTTTTCCTTTGGTTTTCAGGAATCTTTATATGCAGTGAAACATCCTTAATTAATGTCCAGTCTCAACACAAAACAGTTAAATGATTAAAAGCTCAGAGCAGTAAATTGTGGGCTACATTGATTTTCTGACCTGCATACACAGTAAATTTTTCACATTGAGGCTACCCACAGTCTTTTGTTTTCTACTCCTCAGATTTCAGTTTGAAATAATTGAGAGAAAGCTTTGAGAATCTACTTTCAGAGACATCTTTTGGAGGTGACCTTTGACTTGGAAAGGACAGTAAAAGCAGCTCTTCAATATTGTAAAATGACATTATTTTCAGGGAAGACTCACTCTTTGACCTGGTAGTTAAGATGGTGAAAATACAGTATTAAGACAAAAAGTGTTTAGAAGATCAGTAATTACTAGTTTGTTTGGGTTTTTTTAAATTCCCTGTATGATGATTCAGGAAGGAATTAAAAGCGCAACCTTCTGACTGCTTATATAGTCTGTTTGACATTAATACAACTGTTATGTAAATAAAGGTTTTTTTCAGGATGAAGAGAAAAATCAAACAAAGGGGAAAAAAGTTTATATCCAGACAGCAAATTTTTTTATGAATTATTAATTTTTCAAGAGAGTTACATTCTTTCTAAGATAGCAGTAGCTGTTTTGTGTTTCAGGTTTGTTGCTTTGGTTATTTTTGACAATGAAGGGACTAATGTGAGTAATGTATTTTTAAAGGGATTCCATCTCATTAACCCTGATAGAAAGATAGGAGGCTTTGTGTTTGATCTTCATGTTACAAATAATAATTTTGGATCCATCTGCTCAGATCCAGCTCTTTTTCTATGTCTGTTTAACTACTGGGAAACTGTTTACATCACTGACCTAAGATGTAAGTTTTGAGAAAAACTCAATGTTGTCCATAATTTTCAGTCTTACTTTACTTTCCATGGTAGGAAACTACATTTCAAGAATTCTTGAGGAAGTTAAGAGAGGAGGAAAAAAAATGAAAACTGAGTATTAAATGCCTTACCTCCATGAGAAAACATTTCCCTGTTCTAAAAAAGCCTAGTGATTCTTGAAACTTAAAGTGCACTTTCCATGCATTTACATTTTGATTTTCATGGAGTAAATATTACATGCCAGATGCAGGGTATAATATTGAGGTATATAGAAGCCAATGTTATTCAGAACTAAATTGAGGGCTGTAAATGACAATTAAAAAGAACAGTAGCTCTATGAGGAATTAAAAATCAGTTTGTGAGAAGCAGTATATGAGTATTCCCTGTGGTAAGGGAAGGAAAAAGATCCTTCTTTTCTCTAGATGATAGGACTAGACCACAATGGAATTTATTTTAGTGTTGCTTCTTTTCATTAGTCTGGCCAAGCCTATGCTGACACTGATAGCAAAGAATTGCAAGTTTTGATTAATACTTCATCATATTTTCCGTTGTGAGTAAAGTTTTCCACAGAATTAAAATGAAAAATGATGCAGCTATACAAATACTTACTAAAAGAATTCATGTTGTCATCTCATGGCCACATCCTAAGACAGAAAATAGTTTCAGATTTGGTGCATGAAATGCACTCTCCAGTCTCTAGCAAACAACAATTTAAGCAGCTGCTAGATCATGTCCCCTTTCTCTTTAACAGTTCTGGCTGCACTTGCTAGTGACTGTGTTTTTGTTTTCATATCAGTTTATGTCCAGTTGATACATACCTGTTTTTCTGCCAATATGGAACTTAGAATCAAATAGTTATTTTTCATCTCCCTGTGAAAATGTATAGAACCATAAAACTGTAAATGTGTTACTTTCTACATATATATATGTATATATATGTAAAACAAAAAAAAAAATTTAAAACATTTCAAAGCAACAACATGCATTTACATTTGAGAAACCGGGTGTTTAAAACCTGTGCAATATATGCATTTTCAGACATGAATCACAGCTAGGAATTAGTCTGCAGCTAGAAATTAACTGTTTGCTGGTGAAACAGCTTGTGCAGAAGAGAATCTTACCTGTAATTTTATTTATTGGTGGCACTTCAAAACTACCTATTGTGCAGAAACATAGTACTTCTGAAATGTGTATCTTCTCATGTTCTGATATGCTTCTCAATCATTTGGACTAAGTCCAGGTAAAATATCTTCAATTCAGCAAATCAACTTCCTGCTGTGGTGCATTGTTGGGAAGTACTGAAAGATAATTCCAGATTTCAAAATAGCAACAGATCATTAAAAAATATTCTTATGTTCTTATAGATTTTATGTAAACCAAAGTAATAATTTCAGGTTTTGCATAGATGTGGTGATGTGTATGAAAGTGCAAGCATCTGGACAGCCCTGCTGATAGAGGAAGAAGATCATATAGATTTTAAAGTTAAAGTCACTAGATTTTTTTTTTTTTAATTAAGAAGCTTCTCTACTGAAAGTGACGTTTTAGGAATACACATGAGCAAACATGTTTGTTAAAGCTATTCCAAAAGATAAAAAAGACACTGGAGTTTGGCATCAGACTTAATCCACTGGCTGCACTACAGGTCAAGAGAATCTCAAAGGCATAAGAAGCTTCCAAAGTTTGATAGAAATTGCTACGCTCATGAAGAATCATAGAACCATGGAATTCTAAACTGGTTTTAATTAGAAGTCCAACCTGTCTTCAGTGAGTAGGGACATCAGCTAGGTAAGACTGATCAGAGCCCTGTCCAACTGGACCTTTAATGTTTTCAGGGATTGTGTATTTACCACCTCTATGAACAACTGTTTCAGTATTTCAACACACTCATTGTAAAAAAAAGAGCCAATTCCTTATATCTAGTCTAAATCTATCCTCTTTTAATTTAAAACTATTAAGTTTGTTCTGTCACAACATGCCCTGCTAAAAAGTCTGTCTCTGTCTTTCTTAAAGGCCCCCTTTATGTACTAAAAGCCACAATAACATCTTCCTGGAGCCTTCTTTCTTCCAGGCTGAACAACCCCAACTCTTTTCACTCTTTCTTCATAGGAGAATGACTATACCTTTTGAACACTTTCAAAATACTGTTTTGCACTAGTCTTTTCTTTTAAACTAATGGTGGCATATAAAATAGGGAGAGCAAACTAAAGTGACTTTCATTTCAGGACACCAACCACTGCTGAAAATTTATTAGACCATGTTCTTATGCCTACTTATTAAACATATGAGTTATCATAGCCCCAGGTGCAAAGTCTTCATGTTCTTTTATCAAACTGCTTTTTTTGAAAGCAAGATTTGATTAAAAAACTAAGTGGGATTTGGATAGCATTTATGCACATACAAGCAAAATTGTGTTTCTGATGTTTACATTATTTTCCTGATCCAGCCTTACTTTCAGTCATTAAAATTCTGCACTTCCACACCGCTCGGAATAGCAAAGATTGAGTTAGAATCACAAAACACAGGTACTCATCCAAATCACCAGAAGTTATAGCTAGAGGTTATTCATGGAGCATCACTAACACAACCTGTAGGATGGTATTCTAATAACGCAATAGTAATAGATTCTGTTTCCTTTCACGATATGGAAGGCAGAAGCAGTGATAGCTGCAATCACAGTTCTCTTGTTGTAGGTGTTTGTAGCAGACACATTCTGTCAGAAAAACCTTGTTTCACATCCTGGTTTAACTCCAGCTGACAACCAAACACCATGCAGCAGCTCTCTCACTCCTATCTTCACAAGTGGGATAGTGAGGAGAATTGAAAAAAACTAAAACTCTTGGATTGAGATAAGAACAGTTTACTAACTTAACTAAATATGATAATTAAAATAATAATAATAAAATATAATAACAATTGTATTGAAAAGGAATATAACAAAAAGACAGATATATAAACCCAAAAAAAGACAAGTGATGCACAATGCAGTTGCTTACCACCTGTTGAGCAGTGCCTGAGCAGTGTGATCTGCCTCTCCAACCGAATTCCTCCAGTTAATATACTGAGCATGACATCCTATGGTATGAAACATCCCTTTGGCTAGTTCAGGTCAGCTCTCTTGGCTGTATTCCCTCCCAGCTTCTTATGCAACTGCTTGTTGACAGAGCATGGGAAACTGAAAACTCCTTAACTTAGGAAAACCACTACTTAGCAACAAGAGAAACATCAGTGTGTTATCAACATTGTTTTCACACTAAATCCAAAATGCAGTACTGTACTGGGAAGAAAACAGACTCTGCCCCATCTGAAACCAGAAGACTTCTACACCTGCTTGAGTATACATAGGTACAGCTCTGTATTACTCAGGTACTTAGGAGCCTGATGTTTCGATACCAGGGTGTCAGTGTTTCTAGTCTTGAAGCTGTGTGACTGCAGAGAAATCAGAATGAAGGAACCTATGTATAGGAAGCCCAAGCCAAATAACAGACTGAAATTTCAGCCTCTCTTCAGTCCTTGATGTTTTCTACATGGGGAAATACTTGCCTACCTATAGGCACATCACATAATATTTAATGCAGTCAGATATTTGATTTGGTCTCCAGAATTCTTATACTCTATCTGCTATACTTGGCTCAGA
Source organism: Psilopogon haemacephalus (assembly GCA_013396835.1). NCBI lineage: Eukaryota > Metazoa > Chordata > Aves > Piciformes > Megalaimidae > Psilopogon > Psilopogon haemacephalus. Next base: position 128,898 of record VWZI01008666.1, on the reverse strand, counting down.
TGTCTCAAATTACAAATGAACTACTGCCCATTTTATTTGTGATTGGGTAATAGAAAAGCTTGGCCATTTTTATTGCCACTGGGCAACCAAAAAATATATATAAAAAAGCCAAACCCCCCCCCCCCCCAAAAAAAAAAAAAAAACAAACCTCACACAGATAATAAGTAAGGTAACTTGGCTATGTTTTGCCTGTATTTTTTCAGAAATGTCACTTCTCCTACTGTGGGGAACTGGGTTTTGGATCTCTTTACAAACCTTCTTGGGACCGAGACCTTTGGTCTGGAAAGCCTCTGTTCAGTACAGCCCATATTTCACAGGCCTAGAAATGGAAGTGCCCATTATGATTATTTTGCCTCCATTTGGGATTTTCTTTAAGGGTTGTGGCTTTTTTGAGAAAGGATAATTGCTCATACTTGCTAAGTATGTTTTAAAGCTAATTCCATCCGAGTCTGAATAGCTGTCATCTTTTGCAAACAAAATGCTAGAAATACACTTGATTTGTATAGAGGGAAACCTGTACTGTAACCAAAAGTAGTACTTTGCATCCTTTCACAGGTTTTGATAATGTTTTGCCGTAATAAGCATACAAGGAGTACTCTCTAATTTGGATATTAATCCTGGATATCTCAGTCTGTTCTGGTTTTACTTCATGTATTTATTAAAACATGGAAAATTAGTACTAAAATTAATTTCTTTCTCTCCTGTCTCCTTCACTGATCAGAGTATGAAAATCTGTGTTATTTGGAGACAATCTGCTTATTGCTTAGATTTTTCAAAGTAGAGGTCACTCAGTGTTACTTTTGGATGTAGATGAAAATAGTTTTGGTGATAAAAGTTCCTTCATAGTAGTTATCTTTTCACAAGACAAGAACTGCAATATATGTTTTGCGTCCCTTTTAGCAAGAATGTTTTTCTAACTCTGTGAAGGGGATGTACAAAATTACCACATTCTAGTTTGTTTTTTGTTGACCTCCTTTCTCTTCACCAGAAGATTTTGGTGCCTTAGGTACTTCTGAGCAGAAAACGCACATCTAGGTCTGTGCAAAGGGGGATGGGTGTTTGTCTTATGTCTTGGCTACCCAGCTTACACAAATTTCAGATAATTTGCTACTTAACCACTGTCAAGGGTTCTTAATTTGTGCAGCATTATCACTTCCAGTCCAGACCTTCTGCAAACATGCTTAAAAGAAGAGAGGAGACCTGGGGTTGGTGCATTCTGAAGGCCTATTAAGTACCATGAAAATAAGGTGTATTTCCAAGTAGGAAATCCTCAAGAAGAGATCTATAGACTATAGATTTTTTTGTTTTTGTTTTTGTTTTTGTTTTTCCCAATAATTCCTATAGTGTCTTTAGTAAAGGAAGGCCACAGAACACTTTCAAAATAATACCTTGTTCCCTACAAAATCCGTTTAGCATTAATTGTACAGCTGACCATGGGTAGTTCTCTGTAATCATCATGATTAAAGGAAACAAAGGTTGTGCCTGCCTTTGGGAAAATAAAGAAAAGGGACATAGTTCATGAAAACTTAGTATGATACACATCTTCACTGATTGTTTTTGTGGGTCTTTTTATCATGTAATAATTTGTCTTTTGTTTGGCATGCCAGCACAGTTTACAGAGATGTTTCAAATAACTAAAGTATAACTGATGGAAGGTATTGATTACATTAGTAATACAACAAATACTAGGGGCCACTTCAGGTCTTAATGGACCTCACATCTGTAACCATCATGTGCTGCTGAAACTGTAGCACAATATTTGCATGAGATAGAAAAGACCTTCCCTAGACTAGAGTAGTTTGAGACAGCTTCAGTATCTTCTTATAACAGTCTTCAATTTCAGACTAGGTGTCTGCATTTAGGTGTTTAATAGCTGGTGTCTATTTGCAATAATGTACCTATGGTCCCATTTAGAATGAGATGACATAGCCTCAAATTCCACCAGGGGAGGTTAAGATAGAATATTAGAAGGGTTATCAAACACAGGAATAGACTCCCCTGGGAGGTGGTCAAATCTACATCCCTGGAAGTGTTCAAAAGATGCATAGATGTGGTTCTGAGGGATGTGATTTAACATGAGACTTGGTAGAGTAAGATAATGGTTGGGCTCAATGACCTTAAAGGTCTGCTGCAACCAAAATGATTCTATGATTTTATGATATTAGTCAGGAGAGCCAGGGCTGTTGATTCTTTTCCCGTTCTTGGTCATTTGTGCTCATTGAGGTGATTTAGGGTACCCACAAGATTGACAGATGTAGCAGAATAACTAAAGCTACATACAGTACTGTAGCTCTGGCCTATCCTTCATATCCAGAATTAGAGCAGTGAGTAAATAATCTGAGATACTATGTGGTTCACATACAGTAGTGGATTCTCGAAGCAGAAGCAGATAAATGGACTTTAAAAAATGAAATTATTCCTAATAGAAGGGATTGTCTATGGGTGGTTGTGTCTACAGCAGAGCAATAGAAACAGCACATTTATGCTTCAATAGTTCTGCAAACCATGAGATAACACGTGGAATTAGAATTAGTGTCAAGAGCTGCTTGAAGTGTAGCAGAACTAAAGAAAATCTGTATTACCACCTTCCTTGTAACTTACTTTATTACATTGTATTTTTGTAAATGTTTTAGTCTTCTTGCAGATTATATTTTTAAGAAAATAGAACATTCTAACCTTATATCTTATCTTGAAGTGGAATTACCACCACTTGGAAATCTACCCCTACAAATTTTCAGATTCTTAGAAACCCGTTTCTGAGCAGCTGAAATAAAGAAATCAGCACTTTTACTTACAGTAAAAGAAGAGAGCATCTCTGAATACACTGCCATGGTAGCTTATTTCACAGTAACTTGGTTATAGATGCTATGCTATTATGTTTGACTGTCATTCAGCATTTGATACAGAATCTGATTTGGAACTAGGGAGCTTTTTGTGCTGCCTGCTTCATTCTAGTATCAATAGCTAGGAGGGGTTAGCGTCCATTTAAATTTTTTTGTGTACATATACTNAACTTTACTGCCTTCCATCACTCAGGAAGTCTTTCAGTTGACAAGAGGAGGAAAATGGAAATGATAAAGAAAAATGCATACCGAGTGGGTTCAGGTACAAGGAGGGTTTGCACTGAAAAGATTTGCATTGATAAATATTTAGAGACATAGAAGAATATGTGGTGATTTACATATAAATTGATTTTTTTTTTAAAGGAAAATGTTAGCTTTCAGGAATTTGAGGGAAAAGACTTAATGCAAATTTTATTTTATTGACTACTGAACAAGCTTAGAAATTAATTTAGAAAACTTGAAATTATTAAAACCAAAGACATCTGGAAAAGCATGTTTTCCTTAAAAGACACGGTAATTAGTTGTTCAAACAATGGACCTCAAGTTTCAGAATGCTGAGAAAAGTAAAAGTACCAAGGTTTTCTTGCTTGTGAGTTTTCAGGAACTGAGAGGAACATAGTTTAATATTGGTGAATATTTTTGTGAATAGCATTTTCTGTTTTATGTCAAGTGTTAGGATCACTTTATATTATATGGTAATGTTTAATACACGTTTGGGATACAGTGTTAACTCAAAAGTAAAGCTCTCAAACCTGGTTTTTTTTTGGGTGATGTTTTCCAAAACATTTCTAAATTTAGAGATGTTGATTGTAGATCTGTAAAGTAATGTCTTGCAAGGTACAGCAGATGGTTCAGAGGGTATGGTACAGAAAGACTGATATCCCAGCACCAGTGCTTTATTCCATGAGAAACAAAAAATCAATATCCAACTAACTAGCAACCCTTTCTTTTCCTGACTGGTGGACATAATCTTGCCCAAGTCTCTCTTTAAGGACATGTGACAAATAATGTTATCTCTTCCTGTAACATGCTGTAGACTTACTATGTTTAAAAGAGCTAAGAAATTTTATATAACAAGAAAAAATTCTGCCACTGAACATCTAACATTTATTGGACTTGGCCACTGCAAAGTGCCTTTTCTACCCTCCTCTGTCTTTCATTAGAGCAAGGATCTTGTTTCAAAAGGCAATGATCACAAATTTTGCAGACACTGTGATGGTTTTTGGCCTGGCCAGAAGTTCAGTTCTTAGTGAAGTGTTAATGAACAAACAGACAAAGAGCAAATTTTACTTCTTAATGATTGCTTAGAGCAATTGATGGTGTCACTCAAGGATTTTCTCTCCCACAAGAGAGGAAAACAGAACCCACTTACAGCAAGAAACAACCAAGTAGCCTCACTGCAGCAGGCTAGGAGATTAGCCATTGCAGGGCTCTTGAGTGAAAGGTACTAGTAAAGCTACCTCATCTGAGCCATTTGCTCTTCATGTGAAAAGGGGTGAGACAGCCTCAAAGTGTCCCATGCCAGTCAGGGCATTAATGGATATTTTAAAATAAATACTTTTAATATTTTGATGGCCTTTATTTCTATATTTTAAATTTCCTGTAATTCTTGTCTCTTTTTATTAGCCTCTTTTCCTAATGGCGCATCACCCTTCCAAGTCTCTCTTGTCTTCTTTGCCACTGTCTTATTCTCTCCTCTCTTTTTCTTATCCTTCATATGAAGCCTTCAGAGGAAAAGTTTAGAGAACTTGAAGAAGGAGGTGAAGTAAGATATTGAAATGGGAATGGGAATAGTTTTCCCAGGTAATGTCCACATAAGAAGCCAGATCCTGCTGCCTTCTGCTTCCAGTGCCCTGTTCAGGGAAAGAACACACTGTTCTTTGCTACCACTAGGCCACTTTCAGTTCTTGACATCAATTTCTGGCTGGAAGGTCACAGGATCACAGAACATCAGGGGCTGGAAGGAACCCAAAGAGATCATCAAGTCCAACCCTCCTGCCAGAGCAGGACCATACAGCCTAGCTCAGATCACGGGGGAACGCATCCAGAGGGACCTTGATAGTCTCCACAGAAGGACACTCTATAACCTCTCTGGGGAGCCTGTTCTAGTGCTCTGTGACCCTTACAGTAAAGGTCCCAGAGAAGCACTTATCTTTTCGAAGACCGATGTGTTAATTCACTGGAAATTATGTGATTCTTGCTGGGGATCCATAATAACCCAGTTCAGCTTTTCCTTGTGTTGGGTTTGCAGTTGCATTCCCTAGCTTGCCCCTTAAAACTTTACCCAACGTCTTTCAACTTCACAGTGACACGATAAGAATTCGTTTCTGAAAAGATGGGACAAGATCATATCCAGTATTCACACTCCTAAATTAGAAGAGAGGGTGTTTAATAGCTAAGAGTTAGTGTTTGATTTGCATTTTAATGTGGAATGTGTTTGGGATTAGTTACCTGGTTAGTTAAACTTTGACTTGAAAATAGGAATGCCCATTTTACACCAGTCATGAGCTGCTTGCAATAGAATGCTTTTCAGAGGTATTAAAAAAATCAGTACAGGACAGTGATATTAACTTGTAAAAATTACCTATTTTAAAACAGATTCCCTTAGGAAAGGTACTACTGATTTGCAGAGAAGCATGTTTGACACAGACCAAATGAAAAAAATGAGAAAGCTTTTCAGGTGGAGGTGATGACAGGATAAAGCTATCCCTGTAAGCAAAGTGATTTTCTCTGCTTTTTCAGCTCTGTGGTGTTTGCAGAAGCTCCTATATTTTTCATAAATATACAGGACTCTTGATAGAATCCCTAGTCATTATGTCTTTTGATAATGAAAGTAATTCTCCTACCTTTTAGTACCAGGTATCCCTTTTTATTAAGAACAAAAGTCCTAAATAACTGCTTTCAGCTTCTGATTTCTGAGTAGGAGTAAAATGAAACAAACAAGCTAACTAACAAAAATAAAAAACAAATAAACAAAAAATGCATTCCATGACAGGGTTGTTATTTTCCCACAATAATTTCAACTAGTGTTTCAGAAAATACTGAGGTAAGTATTTTATTTTATTCTCTCCCAGTTATCTATCCTGAACCTTGAGATATGTCCGCTAGTATTGTTGTACACACCTAATTCCAAGCAGGACAGCTCAAGTTCCTAATTACCTATTCACTTCTCAGTTTTCAGTTGCACAAATAGCATGCAATATTTCCTGGTGTGTAGCCACTTAGGTCTGTCTGAATATGACAGGAATGAATACTTACTGAGACTTCTAATCTCAATGACTATGCAGCAGATTTCATTTCCTCTCTCTCCTTCAAAGCTGTGAGGTTTGGAATCACTATTAAGGATAAGAGGTTTGAGTTTTAAATCCTTTAAAATCAGGTCAAGCAACCAACACCTTGTAAAACCAAGATTAAACTGCAAGTGATAGTGTTTAATCCAATTCCATTAGATTTTACATCAGAAGAAACACATAAGCAATCTAAATCTTGCACTGCATTTTACTCCAAGCTCCAAATGTGTTTGCTGTTCCTTCTCCTAGCTATATTAAAAATATTAAAGCTTAGCTAAATTACATGTTTGCGTAACGCTTAACATTTAGCTTCCTGAAGTATACTTTATGAGTTCTTTCACTATAATGTGTAAGTACTTCATAGATTGGTTTGATATGTTGTTAAGGCTTTCAAACCCTTTCTGAGGCAGGCAAAGTCCTATTAGCTCCATCTTTCTGATAAGGAACTAAAGCACAAAGTTGTGTTGATCTTTAGCAAGCAGACACCTCACACCGATGGACCTACAATAGCATCCTTAGTAGGATTTTTAGAAAAATTAATGTATATGACTTCAACATCTCCTGAAACAGAATGCAGACAGATGTCACTCAACTCTGTGTGCAGGAGGCCATGCACACCACTGCAAAGCAAATCAGAGTACAAGCCTTGAGTACCTGCATTTAAGGTTACATGAACATGAAGCTTAAAATGAGACATGTTGCTTAAAATGAGACAGAGGTATTTAGTCCCTACTGCACATGCTGTAGTAGCAAGAGTTTTTTAGTTCTGAGGAAACCAGGAAACTCCCAGACCTGGTGAGGCCCTCTGACTACTACTCACTATTACATTTCCCATGTGTGTGGGGAAGAGGCTGTAGTAATGTAGTCAAGGCCAATTAAAAGAGATTTTAGGGCCCTAAGACAGTTAGTGAGGAAACTTAGGGTACAGAATATCCCAGAAGGAACAGGCAAACACATGACTTCCAATGTCAAAAATTTGGATTCTTTCACAATGGCTTAGCCTACATGGCACCAGGCATGCTAGCAGCAGATGGAAGCCACTTCTATCAAATAGGAAGGAGTATCTTTGCCCAGAAACTAATGGGGACTCATTGATAGGGCTTTAAACTAGATGTGAAGGGCAAAGGGGAAAGAAATCAGGGTCTACTCACTGGGAGCTCCTCAGGCAGCAGAATCCAGCAAAGAAACTCCCTTGAAACACTTCAAGGGAACCATGGTGAGCTCTGCTATGAGTGATGCAGCCAACAGTCCAGCTGAAGTGCATCTACCTAAAAACACAGAGCATAGGCAACAAACAGGAGGAGCTGGAAGCTACTGTGCACTAGAAAACTGTGATCTGATAGCCATCACTGAAACTTGGTGGAATTAATTCTGTCTGAAGCACATCTATTAATGGGTACATACTGTTCAGAAAGGACAGGTGAGGAAGTAGAGGAAGAGTCATTGCCCTCTTGTCAGAAAGTGGATAGAGTGGGAAGAACTGTCCCTGAAGAACTGCCATGAATAGGTCAAAATTTTATGCATAAAAATTACAAAGGCAACAAAAAGAGCCGTGTGGTTGACATTTATTACAGACCACCTAGTCAAGGGGAGGCCACTGATTAAGCCTTCTTATTCCAGCTGCAGGAGGCACTGCATTCACAGGCTCTTGTGTTGCTGAGGGACTTCAACTACCCCAACATCGACACAGGAGAAATTTCAACCCCGGACTTTAAGAGGGCTAACTTTGCCCACTGCAAGGTCCTTCCTGTACCTAGGTCAGGGCAATGCTCAATATCAATATGGGTAGAGGGATGATGAAACTCAGAGGAGCCCTACAGAAAAATACTCAAGGGTACTGGTACACCTCCTATGAATACAGGCTGAAAGGATTGGGGCTGAGCAGTCTAGAGAAGGGAACCCTTAAGGAAGACCTTATAGCTACATTTCAGTATCTGAAGGGGACCTACAGGAAGGCTAGGGAAGGACTGTTTAGAAGGGCTTGTAGCAATAGGATGAGGGGCAATGATTTTAGATTGGAGCAGGGTAGATTTAGGTTAGATATGAGGAGGAAGTTCTTTACAATGAGAGTGGTAAGATACTGGAGCATGTCGCCCAGGGATGTGGTTGAGGCCCTGGTCCTTGGAGGCATTCAAGATCATACTGAATGTGGCCATAGGCAGTCTGTTCTAGTTGGAGGTATTCCAGATTACTGCAGAGTGGTTGTACAAAATGACCTTTTGAGTGTCTCTTCCAACCCAATGCAATCTGTGAGTGTGTGAGGGGAAGCAATACAAAATGCTGCATATAATCACAGAATCCTAGAACAGCTTAGGCTGGAAGAGACTTTAGAGATCATCTAATCCAACCCCTCTGCCATGGGCAGGGACACCTCTCAACTAGACCAGGTTACTCAAGGCCCCATCCAGCCTAGTCCTGAACATCTCCAGGGAGGGCGTATGCAGAAGCTCTCTGGACAATCCATTCCAGAGTCTTGGTACCCTCATAATGAATAGTTTCTTCCTAAGATCTAATCTACACCTCTTCTTCAATTTAAATCCATTTCCCCTTCTCCCGTAGTGGACACTCCTGCAAAAAGTCCCTCTCCAGCCTTTCTGTAGGCTCCCTTCAGGTATGAGAAGGCAGTTATAAAATCTCCCCAGTCTTGTCTTCTTCAGGCTGAACAATCCCTGTTCCCTTAGCCTATCCTCATAGCAGAGAGATTCTAGCCCCTTTGGTTCTAGTGATCTTTGTGGCCTTCCTCTGGAGCTGTTCCAACAGATCTATGTCCCTCTTACAGTGAGGACATCAGAACTGGATGCAGTATTTGAGGTGGAGGTCTCAAAAGAGCAGAGTAAAGAGGGGGAATCACATCTCTTGGTCTACTCTCTCCTCCCAATGCATCCCAGATTAGGATTTGGCCTTCTGGGCTGCCTAAGTGCACTGCCAGCTTGTGTTGAGCTTCTCATCTATCAACACCCCTAAGTTCTTCTCTTCAGGGCTGCTCTCAACCCAGTTTATATTTGTGTCTGGGACTAGCCCAACCCAGGTGTAGGACCTTGCACTTTGACTTGTTGAACCTCATGCAGTTTGCACTGGCCCATTTCTCATGCCTGCCAAGGTCCCTTTGGATGGTGTTCCTTCCCTTAAGTGAGTCCACCACGCCACACAGCTTGGTATCATTGGCAAACCTGCTGAAGGTGCACTTGATGGCATTGTCCATGTCACTAACAAAGATATTGAACAACACTGGACCCAAAACAGACCCCTGAGGAGTTCCACTTGTTAGTGGTCTCCACATGGACATTGAGCTGTTAACTACAATTCTCAGTGCAACCTTCTAGCCAGTTTCTTATCCACTGATTGGTCCATCCATCAAATCCATATCTCTGTCTTAGAGACAAGGATGCCATATGGAACATTGTAGAATGCCTTGCACAAGTCCAAGTAGATGACATCCGTTGCTTTTCCCATTTCAACCAGTGCTGTAGCTCTGTCACAGAAGGCCACCAAATTAGTCAGACACCATTTACATTTAGTGAAGCCATGTTGGGTATCACTGATCACCTCAGTGTTTTTCATGTGCCTTAGTACAGCAATCAGAAGGATCTGTTCTGCAATTTCACCTGGCACAGAGGTGAGGCTGACTGGTCTGCTGTTCACTGCGTTTTATTTGCTTCGCCTTTTAAACATGGGGGCTACATTTCCCTTTTTCCTATCTATGGAAACCTCACCAGACTGCCATGACTTCTCAAATATGATGGTTAGTGACCTAGCAACTTCAGCTGCCGGCTTTTTCAAGACCATAGGTGTATCTCATCAGGTCCTATGGACTTGTGCACCTTCAGGTCCTCTTGGCGTTCCCAGATATGATCTGCTCCTACGTACATGTATTGAAGGAATGAGCCATGAATTTTCACGGTCAATACATGCTGTCGAAGTGCACAGGAACATCCTTTTCCTATTTGGTTACTGTGATTTCTCTCACTCCTGTTACACGTGATAGCATGTCACTATCTTCTCTGAAGACAGTTAACCAGTAGTAATTGAAATAACATACAGAATTCCAGCATAAAAGAGCTTTCCAGAGTTGCAGCTTTTTTTCTCAGACAAAATTACTACTCATCACTATTTCCTTAAGTTGTAAACCACCATGGGCTGCCTAAGTGCTTCTGGTTTTAACCACACAGTCAGAGATCCGGTCTTTTTGACTTCTCGTGACAGTACATCTGAGAGACTTAGTTATGATAAATAGGTATATTTAACATACATCATGGAGCTTAAAAATTATTTCAAAAGAGAGAATTTTTTTATAGTGTTAGACATTTCTTTTGCTAAGCTTTGACATTGTTATGTAGGAGAAAAACACTGAAACCTCTGTGAAAATAATAAAATTCAGGAACTAATCCATGTCTCTTTTCATTCTTGTTTGTTGCTATTCTGTCTACATTTTGGTTTTTAGTAGCTTTTGGTTTGGGATGTTTGTCTTTGGAAGACATGTGTTGCACCATGTAGTGGGTTTGCAGTGACCTGCCCCCCCCCACCTTTTAGAACCCTGGCTAAAACTCAGAAAAACACACTGAAAGTTAATAAATGAAGCTTATATTTACAGCAATGCAAATATACAAGCTAATATTTACAAGATATAACAGATATTTACAGAAATATACAGTAAAAAGAAATACAGACACCACACCCCTCCTGGAGACCAAAATCCCCAAGAGAGGGAAACCAAACCCCCCTGTACCACCTCTCCCTCCTCCCCCCAGCCTTATCTCACCACTTGATGAAGCTGCAGATAAGCTGAAGATCAGTCAGAAAGATTAGTGGCAGGAAGGAATGAATGGTTTTAGTAATTTTACTCTGAATTAGTTCAAAGGCAGAGAGACAAAGGAAAGAAGCTGGTGAAGCCTGCCCGGGACCCAGAGCCGACTGAACTGTGCAAGCACACTGGCTTATCTGGATGTTTTGGGAACATTCTAAAACAACCTTCTTTCTTCTCTCTCATTCAAAACTGGGTGAAGGGACACAGTGTTTAATTTCTCACTCTCAGGCAGCAGTCTAATTTTTCACACAAATTCTCCAATTAGCTCAAACCAACACACACCACAATTGCTGTTGATTTCTCATAGGGTGTCACACTGTTGTAAAATCTTAATTACACATGTTTTTCACAGTTCCTGAAGCTAAATGATGATTTTTCCTACTGCAACTTCTTTGCATCATTCTTTATTGTGTATAGTGCTATCTAACACCTTCCGGCAATAATTTACTTGAGATACATATATTTAGTTGCAAAGCTAACAGAAATGTAAAAGGCTGCTTTCTTGTCTGAGATCTCATCACCAGATGGAGCAACATTAGGTATAATCAAATAGAACATCTTCATGTTAGGTTTCGTTCAAAGGAATCTGGTCTCACCTTTCAAGACCATCCTGTTATGTGAAAGGAAGCATTATTAAATGCTCCAGAAGTGCATACCTGATCCAAAGTAAAATGCATAAAGTAGATTCACCTCTGAAATGTAGAGTGTCCTCAGACAGACACAAATTTCCTCCTTGTGAAATTTACCAACCTACCACAAGTGTTAACTCTTACAAATAATGATGGTTTTGATGAAGGGTGAAAAATGTAGTGATATCCCCAAGACACCTGCCAGATATGTATGGACTTACCAGAGATCCTACCAGACCTCTGCCATAGTAAAGCCAAATCTGGAGTACTGTGTCCAGACCTGGGCACCCCAGCTCAAGAGAGGTGGGGAAATACTAGAGTCAATCTGAAGGCTGTGAAGATGTTTTTCCTTTTATGAGGAAAAGCTCATGAGGCTGTTTAGCCCAGAGAAGAGAGGACTGAGAGGATGTCTTACCAATACATATAAATATCTAAATGGCGGAGGTCATGAAGATGGGGCTGAGCTCATTTTGATGGTGGCCAGTGGTAATACAAGGGGCAAAGGGTATGAACTAGAACACAGGAGGTTTCACTTAAATGTAAGGAACAACTACTTTACTCTGAGGGTGATGGAGAATTGGAACAGACTGCTCAGAGAGGTTGTAGAGTCTCCTCCTCTGGAGACTCAAAAAACTCCAGGACATGTTCCTCTGTAACCTGATTTAGGCAAATCTGTTTAGGAGGGGGATTGGATTAGATGATCCCCAGGGGTCCATTTCAACCTCTAACATTCTAAGATTCTGTGATTCTGTAGCATGAATGAGATCACCTGACCATGCTATCAATATGCTCTGTGTTCTGTCAGAAAGTGGCTTAATTGAGTACATAAGTATGCTAGGGCAGAAAAGGAAGGGATTCACCTGCAAAAAAGATTTTAAAAGGTAGTGATGCTACTGTATTGAAACAGTAGTTGCTGCTTACACAGAATATTGTATGACATAATAAATTTTCTAAACCAGATTTTTCCTCACTTATGCTAAAAAAAGTACAGAGTTTCTTCCTTATAAATTATCTGTGACCAAACAATGCGAAATATGTTTTGTAAAATAAATAAAACAATCAGTGTAAATAAAATCTGTGTTAGCATCATGTGATAAATTAGAAAATTGGCTTAATTTAATTCCATGTGCCTATTTTTTGTTGTCATAGACCATATAGTTGGTTTTAATAGTTATAAATATTTCCAGATCTAGAATTTTTTTTCAATACCCATTGCAATTTAATGAGAATTTTTAAAACCCTAAACATCTGTTCTCTGTTTATATATGCTAAGGGACTACTGTCTTCTACTTACTCAAGAAAAGGTAACTAAATTGCAAAATAGCATGTAAGGTTTTAGTTTTGCCAGTATTTCAGTATTTTCAAGTCATCACTGACTTAATTAGTGAGGATTTGGGGAT
>VWZI01008666.1:61145-115924 GCA_013396835.1 Psilopogon haemacephalus | reverse complement strand
TCAAATTCACCCTGGCTTAATTTGGTGGGATTTGGGGGTTTTTTTTTTTTTTTTTAGTTATTTGTAATGGAGTAGCTTGTATGGATAGTAATAATCAGGTTTTACTGTAAATCAAAAAAGCATAGGTATTCTGTACCCACAACATGAACTTACATGCTTAAAAGACTTCTCATTCTTTATTTTCCCATTACTTTTATTGGAAATTAGTTGTAGAAACTATTTTCTTTAGTAGAAATCTTTTTATTCCTGGACAAGTATTAATGGCCTTCTGTTCTTATGACTATTTTATCCATCATCTTAAACAGCTGTCTTTTCTCCCTAGTGTTTAGCACTTCTATGTACTAGAGAGCAATCATGTCTGGCCGTGGCCTAACCTTTGTAAAATTAGGTTAACCATGGCATGTTCTTTTAGTAACCTGTGGTTCTCTGTAATTTGCTTATCTTAATGGCCATATTAAAGTGACCAATGGATCCCTTGTTGATACATCTAATTTGTTATTATATTTCTTTTCAAAGTGCTGAGAAGACAACCATAAATAAATGAAATTCATTCACTGCACGTTTCTTCCACTGGTTCTTATTTTAGTAGAAAACCCGATTCCCTAACTAGCAAATAGCCCCTAAACACAATTATGACATTCATAATCTTGGTTATAATCAAATGAACATCAGGAGACAGCTATGATTCACTAGTTTATCATTCCCCACTGGGACCCTTCCCTCTTTTTCAGCCATCAAATCAACAGCTACTAATAGTTCACACAAATGTAAGTTCAAGATGCTAAATTCCACCTTATTTTAAGCCATCCCCAGCACAACATTTGCTTGACAGATTATTTCCCAAACTGCTCTCACCCACTATGCTTTTCCAGCTATAGATCCATGGTAATCTCATAGTTAAAAGTTAGAAGCAGTGTTTATGGTCCCCAAAGGAAACAGCTGACATCCTAGAAGTAGATTTCCTGGTCAGTCAAACCAGTTAGCACGTCTACTTGCCTTTTTTATCTCCCAGGGTTTACAGTGTGCCCTGTCATCTGCAGACATATTTATTTACCAGGAATGTGATTGTTAGCTTTAGAAATATTTACCAGAAACCAATAGCCATAATGAAACTCCAGTCACAATGGCATCAAAGCAACATACAGAACTGCCAGAGCTATGGTTTTGGTTTGGTTTTGATTTGTTGTTCGGGTTGGTTTTGGTTTTTTTTTGGTTGGTTGATTGGTTTGGAATTTCTCTTTCCTTTGTAAAAATACCCCCCATAGATGAAAACAGCATATAAAGTGCTTTAAAGTCTTTGGCTAAAGAACAATGAATACGTGAAAAGTAACAGTTGTCTTTCTGTGGGCTAGGATTATGCATGATAATATTATGCTTATTTAGGAGATAGAAGAAGAATTTCAGTACAACATGCAGACTAAATATCTTATAAATACTGTGGGATCGGTACAAAGAATTGACAATCTATGAACAAATTATTTTCTGTTCTGATTTATATAAATGGCATGAATCTCCAGAACCCGTATGGAGCAGAAAACCCATCCCTTAACTTCAGCCCAAGTTTTATCTGAGAAATTTGGATAGATGAAGTATTTTAAAAGGATGAGGAATCTAACTGAAAGATAATCACAAGCTTAGCTTTTCAAATAGGGAGAGTAAACTCTCTGAGTGCAATTCACACAACCACGTACACTGCAGACTTCTTGGTCTGCACTGGTCACTGATGATATTTTTATAGTCAGTTAAGAGAAATAAGCATTTCAGAGTGCAGTTCATACATCCTCAATGTGGACATCACATCTGTGTTCTAAGAAGTGCTAATCATATTCACTAACAAAAACGAATCCTACTGTGACCAATAGGGATACAGATATGAGCACTGACAGCATATTGAGTTTGGACACATTAATCCAAACTTTAAAATAACTAAGTCACAAATCTAACCTTTTCCAAACTCACTTTACCTTGCAGTATAAACATAGACTTGCAAAAGTTAATACTATATTACCCATTCTGTATCATAAATTGGGACAAGTTAGTGAAAATGGCATTTTCAGACTCATGAGAGACATGTCCAGAATTAGGACAAGTTTTACCCACCTTCATACTTTGATAGTGAATAGATGAACAGATGAACACTCAAGCATAGTACTTTCCTGTGCAGCACACTTTAATGAAATTTGTCTGACCATGGGTAAATTCTACCATGACATTAAAAATAAAAATTAAAAACAACCAAACAACCAAAAAAACCCCCACAACCAAACAAACAAAAAAAACCCAGAATTACAGACACCTTCACTTTGGAAAAGACCCCTGGGATCACCAAGTCCAACCGATAACCTCACTCTATGAAGTCCGTCTGTCCATAACCCCAAGTACCACATCCAACTGACTTTTAAACACATGCAGGGTTGGTAACTCAACCACCTCTCTGGGCAGCCCATTCCAATGCCTGACCACTCTGTGTTTTTTTTCCCCCCTAATGTCCAGTCTAAACCTATCCAGTTACAGCTTAGGTCATTCCCTCTTGTTCTATCACCTGTGTGAAGAGACCAGCAGAAGCCTCTCCACAATGTCCTTTCAGGTAGTTGTAGAGATCAATGAGGTCTTCCCTCAGCCTCCTCTTTTTCAAACTAAACACCCCCAGCCCCTTCAGTTGCTCTTCCTAGGATTTATTCTCTAGACCCTTCACCAGCTTTGTTGCCCTCCTCTGCACTCACTCCAGCACCTCCACATCCGTCTTGTAATGAGATGCCCAAAACTGAACACAATACTTGAGGCATGGCCTCACCAAAGCAGAGTATAAGGCAACAATCACCTCCCTGCTCCTGCTGGACACAGCATTTCTAATACAAGCCAGGATGCCATTGGCTTTCTTTGCTGCCTGTCCACACTGCTTGCTCCTATTCAGCATCTTGTCAATTAGAACCGCCAGGTTCCTTTCTGCAGGCAGATTTCCAGCCACACTTCCTCAAGCCTGTAGCATTGCTTGGGGTTTTTGTGATCCACGTGCAGGATCTGGCATTTGGCCTTGCTGAAGCTCATCCTGTTAACATCCAATCTGTCTAAGTTCCTCTGTAGAGCCTCTTTACCATCATAAAGATCAGCACTCCCACCCAACTTGGAGTCATCTGAGAACTTACTGATGACACACTCTGTGTCTTCATCAAGGTCATCAATGAAAATGTTAAAGAGAAGTGGTCCCAACACTGAGCCCTGAGGAACACGACTTGCAATCAGCTGCCAGCTGGATTTAGCTCCATTGACCACCTCCCTTTGGGCCCTTTCGTCCAGACAGTGCTTTACCCGGCAGAGCTGTGCTCATCCAAGCCATGAGTAGCCAGATTGTCCACAAGAATTCTATGAAGAACAGTATTAAAGGCTTTTAGAAAGAAATCCGGTTCACCAGGCAGGACCTGCCTTTCATAAACCCATGCTGACTGGGCCTGTTCCCCTGGTTGTTCTCTGTGTGGGGTGTAATGACACTTGAGACGACCTGCTCCATACTCTCTCCTGGTACCAAGGTCAGGCTGAAAGGTCTATAGTTTTCTGGATTCTCCTTTCTTCCTTTCTTGTGTCACATAAGATAAGTGTCACATTCACTACCCTCCAGTCCATTGGTGCCTCCCCAGTTAGTCAGGACTGTAGGTAAATAATGGAGAGCAGTTTGGCAAGCAGATCTGCCAACTCCTTCAGCATCATTGGGTGTAGCCCACCCAACCCCACAGACTTGCGTGCGTGTAAATGGTGTTAGCAGATCACCAGCCACTTCCTCATCTATTGTGATGACCTCATTCTGATTCCCCTCCCTGACTTCTAGTTCATGAGGCTGGGTGTCCAGGGAACTGCTGTTCCAGCGCTAAAGACTGAGGCAAAGTAGGCATTAATCACCTCAGCCTTCTCCTCATCCTTAGTCACTATGTTTCCCTCTGCATCCAGTAAAGGATGGAGATTTTCCCTAGTCCTCCTTTTGTTGTTAATGAATTTTTAGAAACATTTTTTATTATCCTCAACTGCTGTAGCTAGTTTGACCTCTAGCTATGCTCTGGCTCTCCTAATTTTCTTCTTGCATAGCTTCACTACATCTTTATAGTCCTCATGAGAGACCTGTCCCATCTTCCAAAGGCCAGTGACTCTCATTTTCTTCTTGAGAGGGGCTGCTGGGAAGACCGGGGGGATTAGGAAGGGGCTGGCCTCACTGGAGAGGGACCTGCCTCTATTCCCCCCTCCTATCTCTTAGGTCTCTTTTTCAGTGCAACAAGAGGTCATGGGGTGCCCTGTTTCTTGTGCCATCCACACCTGCTGCCCCTCCCTCAGAGATGGCAAATCTCGCTCCACAAGTCTCTCTCCTCTTCATATTCCCTTATAGTCCTTAGCCTCCTCAACTCCTTATTTCAGCTCAGCCACTAGGTTGAGGAGATCGTTGACCTGCTCAAGTCTAATACGTATGTTGCCTCCATCACCCTCCACTGCAAGTGCCAGGCTGTGGCACTCTCCACAGCTAGGGACCTGGACACCTACATGTCTGTGCAGAACCTCTGTCTGGGTATCCACAGTTCCACTGACAACAGCCCTCAGCTTGGTTGTGACCACAACTGGATCTCTACCACTGACTGACTTCACAGGCTGCCGGGATGCACCCAGATGAGACACCTTGCTTGTAGATTGACTTTGCTCCTGAGGTGTTTAAATAGCCCATGGTGGCTGTGGCTCCAGCCATGCTTCTCCATGCCTCTCTTGCCAGAGTAACTGGAACCAGTTTGGGGCCTCAGTTCTTGTGCTTCTCAGCTACAAAAAGCTTTACCTGCACACTGAAAATGCTGCCGATCTCCCAGTCTGCTCCTAGGACAAGGCTGGTGCGGGCATTTCTTGGCTGTTCTGGAGCAATTCAAGTGGGTTTTTTACTAGTTTTATCCGTTTTGAAAGGTGTGGAGTTTTTTTTTGTTTGTTTGTTTGTTTTACTGGATTTTACTGCTACTAGTTTTATAGGGTCAAATTTATTCTTGTTTACAAGCTGGTCAATGTAACCCGAATGCTTTGCAGCTATAATAGCAGCTTAGGGAAACACTCCTCTCTGTTACACTCATTAGGTATTTCTCCAGAGACAATTTAGAAGTGTTGTATTAGGGAAATAAACATTTGGAACAAAAAAGAAAAAAAGGAAAAGAGAGTCAAAAGAGCTTAAGAATTCAATAAAAAATTAGCATTCAGTCACTGACTATGAATACTTAAAGTACTATGGATGATGATGAATGAAGAGAAATATCTACCTAGAAATAATGGATCAGTCAGAAATTCTAACTAAGTATTTGTAGAAATAAACATTTTCTTGAAAACTAGGCACTTTTATGGAGAGGAATGCATTTTTAATTGTTTTAGTCTATACAACTGGAAGAGTTCTGCAAGGGGGTATTATTCCGGAGTGATGAGTTTAAGTCAAGATTTTTACCATTATTTTTATTGTGTCATGAATAGATTGCCACTTAAAGTTTACAAGTGTGAATATAAGTAATGGCAGTCTTAAAAGACAGCAATGAATCAGTAATCTTGCCTATTTTAAACAGAGATTTATTACTTTCTGCAGTTTTATGGAAAAGCTCTAGAAACATTCAGACTGGAGCACTGTTCTGTATCTTTTGTACACTTATTGAAGACTGCCAAGTACATTAAAAAGTATAATACTGACTTTAAAAGCTACCTCTCTAGGACATGCATGAACATCTGCACATGAGAGACAGGATATCATGGAATGTATATGATAGTGTTAGGGTGATCAGCAGCTTATTATCTGTTTTCCCCAAAGCTTTAGAGTTATGTAACTTTACAGCACTGGCTTCCTTAACGGTGTGATATGTCAGAAGTCATACTGAGAGGAAAATTAAAAATAATCAACTGCTTTGATTTCTATGACTCATTTGGTTGATTAAACATTCTTCCTCAGCTCCTGATTGTTGTTTGTTTGTAGTATGGGGGTTGGCAGGGGTGTTCTGTATGGAAAGAGTCATTTACATAGGTTGGAAAAGACCTTTAGGATTGTAAGTCTAGCTAGTATCTAAATCTATGAAGTCTAGTGATAAACCATGCCCCTTAGCACCACATCTGTTCCCTCTAGGGGTGATGATTCAACTGTTTAAGAACCCTTTCAGTGATGGAATTTCTCCTAGTATCCAATCTAAACTTCCACTGGTGCAACTTGAGGCCATTTCCTCTCATCCTATCACTTGTTGCTAGGTAGAAGAGACCAATACTTACCTCATTGCAACCTCTCAGGTAATTGCAGAGAACAATAAGGTCTTTGTCATGGTTTTACTGCTGACAATAAAAACTCTCAAACAAAATGGAGAAAATAACAGAATTGTATTTTGGATAGAGAGATGTATGAAAAAAATTACAGAGCAGATATAGAAGTTGGATAGAGAGATGTATGAAAAAAATTACAGAGCAGATATAGAATTTTCTTCCCGTCCCAAAACTAAATCTATAAATCCCAATGCTCCAAGTCCTTCCCCCCAATGCCTCTGCCATTCCTAGGCCCCAAAACAGACCTACCTGCTTACATATTTACCTGATAACAGCTCCTACCCAGAGACGGCTGGAGGGGGAGGAAAAGGAGGACGAGCTGCCCTTGCTGTGAGCTTATGAAGAGATAGCAGAATTATGGGATTGAATAACATTCTCCTCATAGTCCCTAGAGGAGTTTTAACCATGTAATTCCCAACCTGGGACAGTCTTGCTTCAAGCCTCCAGTCTAAACAACCCCAGTTTCCTATTCTCCAGAGCCTTCGCCAACATTGTTGCTTTTCTCTGGACCCACTCCAGAACATCAATGTCTTTCTTGTAATGAAGGCCCTAAAACTGAACACAGTACTTAGGGTGTGGACTCACCAGTACAGGGAGACAATCACTTTCCCCAGTGCTGCTTGTCGCATCATTCTCGATACAGGCCAGGATGCTGTTGGCCTTCTTGGCCACCTGAGCAGATTGCTGGTTCATATTCAGCCAGCTCTCAAGCTGCACTCCCAGGTCTTTTTCTGCTGGGCAGATTTCCAGCCACTCTTCCCCAGGCCTGTAGCCTCGACTGGGGTTATTGTGACCCAAGTCACATTTGTCAGTCTCAAGTCAACTGTGGCCTCCCCAGTTAGCTAGGACTGCTGATTGAAGGCAGCTTGGCAAGCACTTCCTCCAGCTCTCTCAGTACTCCCGGGGATATGCCCTATGCCATCTGGCAACCAAATCTCTTTTTCTAGCCAGGCTGATCTTCTTCCCTGCTGACTCGTCATTTGGAAATGGCCTGATCCGGTGCTTTGAATACTTCCTTCTTGAAGAATGTCCAGCCTTCCTGCACTCCTTCAGTACTGCTTCCCATGGCACTCTGTTGACTCAATCTCCCAAACAGGCCAAAATCATCCCTCTGGAAGTCCAACACAGCGTATCTACTGACCCCCTCTTTACTCACCAAATGAGAACTCTCTCATTTAGTGATTGTTGTGGCCAAGACAGCCTCCAACTGCTACATCACCTGCAAGTTCTTCTCTTTTCACGAATAACTAGGCATGATTTAAAAACCAAGCATGTTTCTCGTTACGTGATAGTGATCTTTACAGTGATAGTTGTGACCTCTCAAGGCTCCAGACCTCCAGCTCCAAAAGAACTGTGTGAGTGATCTTGCTGCAGTTAGGCATAAACATGTGCATTCTATTTTCATAACGCTTTTCTTTATTTCTTCATCTATGGACATCTTACATTTTTAGCAAATTTACACAGAGAACTGTGCACTCTCCTCAAAATATTACATTTGAAACATTGTCATACTAGCAATAGAAGCACTTAAGCACATTTGTCAAGAATTGTATACTAAAGTATGTATTTGTTCTCCCCATTCACTCCCACACAGACACTGACTTTAAAGCATGCTGGAGCAAGGTTATAATATATGTGAGCAGGGACAAGAATTTTATTAGTTATGTGGCCAGCTGCTAACACAATCCAACTTTTTTTTTTTAAAGATTATATAAAGTTTGTATATTTCCTTAATGGTCAAAAGTGACAAAAGGGCAAAACTGCTGAGAAGAAAACTTGAGATTGTGAATAAGTGTGTCAAAGTGCGTTTTTTTTAGGTATTTTTACAATTAAATATCTTCTGATAGATGACAGTCTTTTTTTAAGCATAGGCACAATAAGTTCACCTTTTGGGACACTTTGTTCTCCCTACTCTTTAGTTGACTCCATGTCTTCAATGCAGAGTTCAATTAAGTACAAGACACTAACAGTTACATCCCCAAATGATATTTGATCAAACATGCTTGCATTTCTGCTATAAGCAGAATTCTGCTATAAGTGAGTTACTACGACAGTTGAAGCCCTTAGTCTGAAAAAAAAAATATAAACATTCTTTTATTTCTGGTGAAGAAACATGGAAACTGAAGCTCTACCTTGGTAGGTATATGGAGAATAATCCTAAAAGAGGCTTATATATGTAGCTTTGTGTCCGTATGACAGTGAAGAGACAATTGATGCTTTAGACTGGATTGCTGACCTTGTAGGATGCATGTTAAATATAAACAGACTCAGGCCACAGGTCATTATGTGCAAATCAGAAGCAGAATGAGAGAGCAAATGAGTAAAAGGCATGGGAATTTTGAAAAGTAGGAAACATTTTTGTCTCTTCGGTGGACTTCTTCCCTTCTCTGATCCTTCAGAGCCTCCCTGTCTTCCCCAAGCTGATTCTCAAAGTGCATGAGAGACAATCTTCCACTTCACATTAAGACTCCCCTCAGCCTGTCATTAGCAGTTTCCTGAAAGAATGGATTAAAAAAAAATCAATTCAAATGGCAAGGTCAGTGCCTTCTTGGACAAAGTAGGAAAGAAAAGTAAATGGCTTTCTGGATGCTTTTTTTTTTTTTTTCCCAGTGAAACATATGACAGTTTACAATACTGAAAACAGTCATACAGTTTATTTTCAGAGCTTTTAAAACCTGTGATTGAAATCCTTTTTGATTCACCTGCTACATTTACTTGTTATCAAATTGAATTGTCATTTTGTAGTTCAATCAAGGATAGGTGTATCGTTTGAGAGGCAACAATTTGTCATCACATCCTTGTTTCTTCATTTGTTTATTTTCCTTAATTATTGATTTAGTATTTTAAGAAATCTGGTGGGTTTTTTGTTTTGTTTTGTTTTTTTTTTCTGTCATTGCTATTTAAACAGATGAACATTATCAGGCATATGAGCCTAAGGTGTTGTACTCCTTAAGCACAAGTTTAATGGCAATGTGCATTTTGTTTCAGCAGAACTTTTTCCAGAATTTGCTCAAATGCCTGTGGCCAAACAAAAGATTGTTGTCAGAATATTGCACTAGCAAAAAGCATTGCCAGATGATAAAATATTAATTCTTTTACTTTATACACAGATATGAGAGAAGAAGCAATTACCCCTACTTTAATTGTTTCACAGATGAGTATGATTATGATGTTATTCATTCCATTTGCAGACTGAATGTCAAAAAAATAACATCCACGACATATAGTCAGAGACTTCATTTTAAAGTAAACCTTACCAATGTTAGATATATTAAAGCAATAAACCAAGATATTAAACTTTCATAAACAGTAAGAGCTCATTGTTTTGTAAATGGATGTATAATAATGTCTTTGGAGCTCAAATGAAGCCATAAAACTGACTGGACGCTTTAGTCTTTCTGCAAACTTTTGATTTATCTTTTTAATCACTTGTTAGCCTTTTTTTATGGCAATTAAACATCAAAAATGGGCTCCAGTCTTCTTACCACATTACTCTTCTCTTATTGAACTTCTGTCACTTGTTTATGAATTGTTGACAAGCCATTTAGAGGTGAAAAACCCGTAAGTATATGTGGTACTGCTACAGGTGTTTGTTACTAATGAATGAAGTGATAGTTGCTGTTGGAATGTGAGATTTATCTCTTTTTTGTCACTGAGCAGCAGAGAGTGGATGGGATACCTTTGAAAAGCCATTAAGTTTGTAACTAGAGTTTGTAGCTGTAATACCAGAGTTAATGTTAGGGAAAGGTTAACTAGATTGGTTAACTAGATTGCAGTTTTGAAGCTTGCTATAGCTACAAATAGAAAAATGTACCACAGCAGATGTTATAGTCCATGCATTACAGGCACTTGATAATCTTCCAAAGATTTCTTTTAAAAATCTCATCTAATACTTAGATATACATCCTTATGAAAATACAACATAATGAATTATAAGTACCTTAACTGCTCCAGAAGAGGTAAATTGTATAAAACTGCTCACACATGTACTTTAACAGCCACTGATAGCAGTAGCTATACCTAAGATTGGGAAGCACTTTCTGGAAATCCTCAATTATTTCCAAGTTCTCCAACTATGTCTTACAATCAACTTTTTAAAAATTATTATTTTTATTTAGAGACAGACACAGTTCATGCCTAACAAAGGTTACTAGAACCCTTTCTGTCCCCCTTTGTCATGTTATTGCTTCAGGGCTAACAGTGCTAAAGAATGCTAAGAACATATTTTGTCATTGAACAAATCTGTTGACTCAAACTGACTTTTTTTTTATGTGGCAACTTCTAAGAGTCAAACAGCACCCTAGAGAGAACTGCTCACTGGAAGAAGAAAAGTGATAACAACAGCAGAATTTCACTTCTCATTTCCCATTGTGGTCTAGCTACATGGAAATATTATCCTTCTCTACACTAGATTCACAAGGAGAGACTTGTAACCTGGGAACATTTCACCACTGAGAGGATCAAGTCCTTCATAATTTTAAATGCTGAATGCCCTTGGTGACTTCTTGCTTCCTCCTTCGCTAATTTCCAGCGTCCTGTATTCATATTTTTTATTAAAGAATTTATTGAATTTCACATTCATGTATTTAAAATACATTATTTGGCTAGCACAGCTATTAGTATCTGCATCCATTAATGATTTTTTCTGCTGAATACAATCAGTGTGGCTCTTCAAATAAGCCTGACCTGAAAATAAACTAGAGAATTAACATCTTAGACATAATGAAAGAAGGCAGTAAACCCCAAAATAGCATCAGCTTAAAATTCTGCCTTTGTAGATTTACAATTTATGTCAGTCAGTCTGTGCATTGATAGAGTATCCTTACTGTACATTAGTCATTTAAATAATTTTAGTTGGTATCGTTTATGTAAAATGAAGAAAAAATAATTTTGGGTCTGAATCTGAGCTATTTACTTTTGTTTCTGTAAGCTACAGACAGTGTTTGCATGTAGCTTTTGTGGTCTAATTGTTTGGGTTTTGTTCTGCTGATGTTGTGGTGGGTTAGTAGTGCAGATAGTAATATGATGGTTCTTTTGTGGAAGTTGAGAACTAGCTGATTAATTGTTATTATGTTACACTTTAGAGGAAACCTTGTAATTAAACCACCAAAAGCTACATTAACATAATGTTAAGGGTCTGACTTAATCCCACTAAAGCAAGAAAATTCGAAGTTAACAATGAGGAACGTAATGTTATGTATTTTAGGCCAAGTGCTGTTCTTTGGAAAAGAGCTTAGTCTGGCTCTTGTGGTTGTTTCTGTGTGTGATTAGGACAGCTGCATTTAAATCAAATTAACTCCTCTGACTTTTCCTTGGGTGTGCTTGCAGACTGGGCTTTATGAAAAAGATGACTGTGCACTCAGCTCAGCAGTTACGCTTAGGTCTGATGTTAGATTTCATGATTCCTGGTATCTAGTCCTGGATTTAAACCATGTGACAAGCTAGTCAGTAATTATTTCATTTCAGGTATATTTCTTGAAAGCCTACCAGACTTATTGGTACAGTGATTTGCATTTATATGCTGTTTCTTTACTTGTATAGTTTGGTAGAGGAGGCATCTGGCTCATTTAAAGGATTGCTTTTCTAGAAGCTAAAAATTCAAGTTTTAGTGCACAGTCCATTGTGATTTTTTTTTTCCCATGATTACACTTCCCTCTTTTGCTTCACATGCCTTTCTCGCCTATATATGCCAAGTGAAGGTTTCAAACCCTGTAGAAAAAGCTATGCAGACACACTATTAGGATGAAACATATCACTAAAGTTTGCACAGTTGAACATTTGAGGTATGTCAGTAATGAGTCTGGCAGACTGATCACAGAGACTGCTTCCTTATCTTTTCTTCCTTCACCCCAGCCTTTGACTCTTACAGAGTTAGGGCATCTGCCCGCAGCCTGGATTCTTAATTTTTATAACCTTCTTCATGGCAGCTGACTGGGAACTTTGATAATCCTGAAAGGTCGTGATTTGATATAGCCCCCTTGTGTGTGAACAGTTTAGGTAACATAGACCTTAATTCTCTATTTCCTAAACTGTATAATCCTGTAGCAATTTCATAGTTCTTTTTGCATCTGTCATAGGTAGAAAATTAGACATAGGTTGACAGAGTTGGCAGCAAAGTGGCAAAGACAGCTGATTATTTGAAAAAATCACATTTTCTAACAAAAAGGTTTAACTCCTCAGGTGTGGACATCCTCCCATTAAGATTACTTTTACATATATTTCTATGGAAAATGAGTGTCCAATGTTCAGTACTGAAATCAAAGAAAGGAAACTGTAAGTGCACAAGATCCTGAGTGGACTGCAAAATTCATGTATAGTGAGTTTTTTCTTGGCATTTTCTAAAACAGGTACCATAAAATTACATTCAAGAGCTTCTTAATATAAAGGACAATAATGACAAGTGAACTGTGTACATCAAAATTTTATGAAAACAGAAGCAGCTTTTGAAATATTACGAACTCACTCAATTATGAAATCTAAACAATGTAAATGTACTCCAGAGATCTGATTGCAATTCTAGGAATAGACTAGTTTGTGAGCTGTCACAGCGAAAACATTCAAAATGCGAATACATTTTTCATGTAGTTCTCAGTCTTTAAAAGGAGTAAAAAACACTTTATTTTCCAGTTTCCAGATTTCATGCTTAGTCCTATACACATTTTGGGTGCATATTCTGTCAAATCTGTCCTACTTAGTTATCATGAGAACTCATCAACCACTGAATTTTAAATGTGATGTAGTTGTCCTCATTTTGGGAAGCTAAAAGAATGCAATCTTGCCTCCAAAGGGTTTGTTATTCTAAACTCACACCTATAAATAAATATGCAAGAAGCAAGTTCTGTAGAAAAGAGACAGATTTTCCAATCTCTGATCAATTATTATATATTTTCTAATTTCCAGAGTATACACTTTTTCAGTACTGTCCTAGGTATGAGCATACAACATCCCTCTAACTTTCTCTGAGCTTTTCTGGCCTCTTTTATGTGCACATCTGAAGTGCTTCATTTGCTTTTCAGCTGCTTTCTCTCTTCCCTTCCTGAAGAGGAGTCCAGCTACTAGCATCCACACACACAAGCTAGACCCCAGCCTCCAGGCTCCTGGCTAAGTCATGGAAATGCTGTTGTTTGATACAACTGCAGCCCTAGCTGTCTGGTTTATATGGTCTTTTTAATTATATTTATCTTTTTATCCTGCTCGTAAATGAAGGCCAAACATTATATTCACTGACTTCAATAATATTTGTTCTCTAAACAGACTAGTTATAATAATTTATTTTTTTCTTTATTAAACTAGAGAGATAGGTCAGTTGATATTTTTAAATAGGTGCAAGCCACATTGTTAGAAGTTGCAAAAGCTTTTACCTATGTAGTTAACAGAGGATCCTAATTGATATATGTAGCACTCATTGAACATCAAAACTGTCATCTAGAAAAATCTTCTTTTGGCACCTTTAAGAGCCTTATTTTCATTCCTCTAGATGCCTGACTTAAATATTTGACTTGTAAATGCTTTTGCACAGTTGTGCTTGAGAAGCACATTGAAAATGGTTGTCTATGAACTACAAATCTCTTAATGCAGAGGTACTGCTTATATTGCACAGCTGACTGTCATGATGCTAGCACAATTTTTGCTCTGTGATCAAATGGGAGTTTAAAATTCAAAGCACTCAAGATGCTTATCATTATTGTCATTTCTATGCCTTCCTGAAAATGCTAAGAAAAACTTTTCCACCACCCACCTAAAATGCACTTTTAGCAGAGTTGCCAGCTCCATGCTGAATGAATACCTTGCTATTTTTGCTGAAGCTAGACCCTTGCCGAACTCTGCCTGTTGGGGCCCACTTAATTTGAAAGACTTGGAGCACTGCACAGAAGCCAGACGCAGAAGGACAAAATAACTACATTGGCAAATGATCTGTCAAGTGACCCTTGAACAAAATCGAGATTGAGTTGCCCTTTGAAATAAACCTATTTGAATTTTATTATCTCTAGAGCACCTTGTGTCTCTAATCTTGTGAAAGGTTAGTATTCCATCCATCAGAGCAAGATTAGAGCTCTAGTTGATGCCTGCGCTTGATGATAACTGAATGCAGCAGCTGGGGCTGGAGGAGGGAGATTCATTACCATCAGCAGTTCAAAGAAAGACTGGGTAAACAGACACTCAGGGAAACAGGTTCACAGTATAGACCACATACATTCCAGGTCAGGATAGCAGAAATCAAAGGAGCAGAGTGTCAGCAAAGACTTAAACCTTTTAGCAATAATCCAAGCAAAGCAATGTTACCTTATTGCCACACTTTTATTTCACATTGGAGATTAGCAGAACCAAATGGCTGCTGCCTACAAGACTGCAATGTTGGTAACTCATTCAGTATATCTATCAAGAGAAAAACTAAAACTGAAGGAATAAATGAGTGAATAATAAATGAAAAAATTCCAGAATTTGTGACCAGGCTAAAGTTCATCTGATATATGCATAGACAGAAATGAAGAATGCAGATTCTGTGATGTTAAATGATAATGTTCCGATTATGTTAATACTGAAGTTCTTCCTCAGGTAAAAATAATTTCTCAAGTGTTGTGACTTATTAAAGCTTACCTTTTAAAAACTTTAATGAGCACTTTTTCCATATCCTTGTTTACCTTAATTTTCTGAACTTCGTGGTATGCACTGAATTACATATATGATTAGATTAGTAACAACGGTGACTCTGGTTTCTGCTTTAAAAACAGAAATATGGTTATATTCTTTATCATTCTGTGGTAATGTCAGCTATAGCCCTATGCATTGCTTCAAGAATAGAGAATTATCCAAAAGATTAAAATGTGTACATTTTTCTTGGTCTGGATTTGTGCCTCTGGGCTTTCTATCCACCCAGAGCAGACCATGTATTTATGATCTCACATGTGGCTTTGAAGGATAACAAGAGACCCTTCAGACCTGATGCCAATGTATCAGCCAGCAGCAAAATAACATGAGACTGAATTTTTCATTTCCCATCAAACTTCAAAACCACACAAAGGAAAAAGAAATAGAAATAGAGGCTAGTTCTGAGTCCAGAGGTATATTGAAGCAGTAGAGATGGTTGTATGCAAAGCAGAAAATTGTTTAGTTCTTACATAGTACCCACAGTATAGTAACAAGTTCAAAATAAGTATTAAAAAAAAAACAAACAAAACTGTGCCAAGATAAATCTCAATTTGTAGTAGATTCTACTGATGCTCAGACTATAACAAATCATTACAAAATCAAGTTACAGAATGCACAAACTTTGCTGACTACTCAGAATTAATAAGAATGCTTAGAAGAGTCCAGTTTAAAAACAAAAATAGGTAGCAACAACAACAAAACCCAGACTATTTATGATGTTATGAATTATTTCTGTACAAATCTTGATTCCAGAGACAAAAGCTACCATTTCTGTGTAATCAACCAAAAGAAATTTCAGTAACCTCTACAGTTATGTTTTCCTCTATTTCACTAATTTTAGGGTATTAAGGGATAAACAGTATAAACTATACGTGGGTGTATAACACTAATTAAAATAGTTAGTGGCTACATATTAGGTAGGCTGTATGGCACCTAATGCAATTATTCTGACATTCAGTGTAGGAATTTCAATTAAAATGTATTATACATATACAAATTAAGTTGAAAAAATTGGTCTTACAGGAGAGGAATATGTGAGTAATAAAATAATGCTTCTTCTGTGAAAGTGGAGAATATTTTCTAGGTAGTAGATTGAATAAGCATTATTGTTAAATGCTGAAGCCTAATATAAAAGTCATCTATTGGAAATGCATGTCTGATTCTATGGTTTGTAAATGTGGAAGCACTTAAAGGCCATCTGGGCTACATATTATAATGTACTGATGAAGTTTTCATTATGGAAAATAAGCAGTGTAATTAGTATCCCCTAATATGTAGCATACATAGTGTTTCTATTTTTCATAAGTCATCACTGGTTTAGTGTGTATTTGAAAGTATTCTTATAATTAGTTAAATCCTCATTCAAGAAGGTAGGTTGTCTCAGCTGAGAAACAGAAGGTGTATTCCCTCTTCTGTCCTTTTCAATGAAGTCTCTGTTTTTTCTAGCTGTACTAATATATTTATCCCTTGTTATATCATATGTATGAGTATTTCTCCCAAATGGCTTAAGTATATATACATTTGGAAAATATAAGTAAAGACTAACGTTTACAGTAATCTCTTACCATAAATACTCATTTTATTTCCCTATTCCTCTAGACTCCTAAAAACTTCAGTCTTTCAGAAAATGCAGTAGAGTCATCCCTAAAAAATCACCTCCTCAAGCAATTTTATGTTTGCTTGTGTGTGTGTGTGTGTTAAATAAAAGTAAACACTGAAGCAGTGTTTTGTGTAAAGAGACAAGCTCCTGCAATGTGGGAAGTGGAGCTTGCATTTTAGAACCCAAGCCACATTTCTGATCCTAAGCCTTCTTACACTTCCTATGCAGAACATAAAAGCAGACGTGGAGCAAGGCTTCACTCCAAGGTTTCTTTGTACCTGGAGCAAAGCAGCATCCTCCTGCACTTGACAAGATATACAGTCTTGAGAACTCTTATTCTGCCCATGTTTTCACAGGAGCTGGTTTTAGTACTATTGATAGACTGTGTCTGAGAACCTCTGCAAAACTGAAGTTTAGCAATCTTTTAATTACATTCTCTGTTTCATTCAGTTGCCATTTCTGTTTTT
The DNA here is from genome assembly GCA_013396835.1 of Psilopogon haemacephalus. Classification (NCBI taxonomy): domain Eukaryota; kingdom Metazoa; phylum Chordata; class Aves; order Piciformes; family Megalaimidae; genus Psilopogon; species Psilopogon haemacephalus. The sequence continues at coordinate 98,905 of VWZI01008666.1, read as the reverse complement.
TCTATCTTTTCTGTGACTGTTTTTGTCCTCTCTAGCTGTGGCTTTCCTATTTCACCTGTACTGCCTCATTTGCACTTGTTTTCCCTGATCCTTTAGTGCTTCTGCAGTATTACAGTGCAGAAAAACAAAAATAAGGCTGGAGAAATACCAAAATATCACATAAGGAAATACTGTCTAGCACAAATTCTAGGCACTGAATGAAAAGACTTCACTGCCAAAAGCAACCCAGAATGCCTACTCCACTAGGCTCAGGAGGAAGCATTGGACACCAGTGCAGAAAATATGGCCTATGCCTACATTCTCCCATCAAGATGTCAGATAAAAGCCATGTAATGAAAGGAATTAAATTAATCTGGGAGAGAGGGATGAATATTGTATAGTATGGAGGGCACAGCAACGAGTCATAAGATTGCAGAGAAGATGACAGAATAAGAAAATGGCAGAAAGCCTGAAAGTCCAATAATATCTGTCAAAAAAAGCCCCCAAGCCCCCCACAAACAAACAGAGAAAAAAATCCATTAAAAAATCCAGTAATAGGTATTAGATCTCTTAAGTCCTGAGCAATGCCACCTCATTCACTTCAGGATCACAGGAAGAAGATTATTTATTTGTTTAGAGAGTCAACAGCTGGTGAGTTCATTCAAATATTCTGGCCAATATTTCCAATAGATTCAGCAAATAATCAACAGATCAGCATAGAAGCATAAAACTTTGATATTGCTACATGACATGTCTGTTTAGATGGAGAAATACCACATGCAGTACAGCACCTACTAAATGGGAACAGTTGTGCAAATCATAGAATCATAGAACTGGTTGGAAAAGACTTCTAAGATCAAATACAACCTTTAACCTAAGACAAATTTGTCATAGCAGCTTTAAGGCCACTTCTGCGTAGTGCAATTAAAAAAAATATGCTGTGAAATCTAATGTAACTCTAAATATATACCAAATTATGCAAAGACACACTCCTACAAGAGAAAAATAAAAATGGTTCTGTTGGAAAGGTACAGCAAATAAAAATCAATCATGTAGCATCTTGATCCAGTGAACTGATGTCTACAGAAGAAGATTTGTGTTGACTTCAAAACTATTCAAATACAAAGTTTGGGTTTTAATCCTTGATTTTTGAAACATCCAGGTAGGAAATTTTATTGATTTCACTAACCTCCCTGGAACCCAAGAACTTTCTGTCAGCACATGAATGCAAATCCGGGATGTGAAAGACTGTTCTTCAAAAGTAATAGATTTTTTTTTTCATTCATTTGTTGATTCTTTGAAGCCAATGGTATTACCCTTAACCTTAATCCCTAACCTTATCCTTAATCTATAAGGTTTTAGATTGCCTTGTTTTAAGTCATTGATTGTCAAATCCAAACTCTAGGACCATTGTTTCTCCTTAACTTTCCTACTATTACCTTAGGTGAAAAAAAAACACAAAAAACAAACAATGAAACTAATCTATCTAACAATCTGAGAATAATTATGATGAATTTCTGACACTTTCAGTTAACATAGTTTGATGTCACTGTTATTACAGTAATAAACAATACCATGTGCAGTGTCCAAATAGTCAAGAAACAACTGGAAAATGAGTTTGGAGTTAATAAAGTTAGGCCTTAATGGTGCAAAGGGTTTCTTGGTTCCTTTGATGAGGGATGTTGGTAAATTGGATAGACTCAAAAATAAGCAAATTATTTTGGAGATATTTTTATTGTTTTTTGTTAGTGGTATTAAGCTGTAACAGAAGTTATCAGCTGCATTCAGAGTGTCTACAAAAACCATCAACTTCACTTCTTACTTCTTAAACTTCAGATTTATATACAATAATGACTTTTTGAATATAATAATTTCAAAAGTCCAACTTCAGACTACTCTTACGGTAGGCTTCTGCCAGTTAGGTCAAATAGAAGTCTTTGCTATTATTGCAGTAGTTACTGTCTAGGATCTCACATTTTACAGGGTTTTTTTCATGTAATACACTGATTCTTTAAAATTCTGAAACAAGCTGTTTAAAAGAGAGAGAAAAGTTAAATGAGATGGAAAGGAAAACTGCAATGGGTTTGCAGCCATAAATTTGCAGTTACAGTAAATAAATGCAAATATAGGAATATGTCTTAGTTCTCTGCCCTTCTAATTTTAAATGTATCTTGATTCACTCAGACTGATCTACTTGATACCAGTCTTTCCACACTCAGATTCAGGAATTGCACTTCCTACTGCATAGTTCATTGAATTGATGTGATCTAGTACATGCATCAGAAAACACCCACTTCTTGAAGCTGAAAAGCACCCAAGAGCTGATTTTCAAACTCCTCAATAACAGCTCTGCACAGTATTTAAAATGAGAGGAAGAAACAAAAAAGAACAATATTTTGAAAGAGGTGGAGAAGCTCTTCTCAATCCCATACGTGCCTAGATCCAGGTAGAGTGTTCCGCCACCAAAGCCTGGTTCGAAAGTGTTGCTGCTGTCAGGTTGTGGTTAGTCACCACATAAACAAATAAATGCCAGCAAAGATTTCCATGTTTTTGTCTGGCCAGCCAGAGCCTCCTTCCAGATGAATGACTCAAGTCCTTAGTCAATTCAGCCTGAGAATCTGAGAACAGACATGAAGGTATGTAATGACTTCAGTGCCACATTCCTTCCCAGCACCACAGCTGATCTCTAAACACCACAGAACTGAATCTAGTCATGCCAACTACTGCCTCTGTTTTGGGACTCGTTTTTTAAATCTTCAGAGAGAATATATAAATAATATATATTCTGGCTTAAGTCAGTTTTACAAGGTTTATAACATGGCAATTTGTTGTTAATTTTCCCCCATGTTTTTTTTATCTGCCTTACGCTTCCCTGTATTAAAAGTCAACAAACTTTTAATATGTTTAAAAATTGTTGTAGATTATAGACATAGCATAGAATGTTCATGCAAACTCTTAAATGTTAAATCTCCTTAACTATTGAACTGGATATTTAATTGCCTCTAGTGGTGCACAGGGAAAACAAAAGAGTCTCTATATTTTAAAGCAATTGTTGTGCTGAGTCCCATAGTTTATATATTGTTAATGTAATTTTCATGAAAGCTTTAAATGTTTTTCAGAAGAAACTGTGGTGACTCATGAATGTTTCATAAGGTGTTATGCATTTTTATGAACATATGATGTAAAATTCATCATTCTGAAATTCACAGATATCCATGAAATGTTACATGTCTCTCTCTGGTCATGGATATTCATGACAGTACCACTACTGTAAGCATTTAAATGCCCAGTCATAAATATTCCACAATGTCGCCTTCTGGTTCCATGTAACATTTTGCTTACGTTTTATGAGTACTTCACTTGGGCATTTTCCACTTGATAATGAAAGTAGAACCCTCAGGGACAGTTATTGGTGTATATATAAATTATATGTAAAGCTATCTCATTGCTTTGTTTTTATTCCTAGCATTTTCTCTCTTGCTTATTACTTTAAGTTCAATGAATTCTTTAAAGGGATCTTAGGAATTTCAGGTTTCATATTTATAATCAAGTGTACATCATCAATATAAAGTACCAGTTGCAACAGAACATGAATTTAGATTTTAGAGGGCAGTAAAGATTTCAAAAAATATGTGCTAATATCTAATTTAATAATTTTAAGTGAAAGTGATATGTTGCACCTAGTTGCAGTATTGTCTGTGTCAATCAAGACTCTTTTAGACATTCTCAAGTATCGCTAAATGACCTTTTGCAGTGAAGAAACATAAGTTTAGCATTTAAAGGTTGTTCCTGTATTCCCCGAAGATGTTGATAACGTTCTCATTGATTTCAGTGTTGCAGAATAGTTTTAAAGACCTTTACAACTAGATGTAATCAGCTTTGAGTAGATGACAGACCCTTTAACTCTATACTAATGTTTATTTGCACAATAACTTCTTTATACATTGGCATTAAAAAATGTCTTAAATTATTTGTCATATTCTATTCCTATTGTGAGAATGCATTTGATATGTGTCAGCCTAGAGTTTGGGTTTTTTTCCATTTGCCTGCACGTTGTTCAACCTGTCTAACCCAGACCATCATATATGTGTTTCTGTTTCTTCCTCAACCTCATGTTCCTCAATTTCATGCAGCACAGTGCTGTTTGCATTGTTTCCATGCTCAGAATGGGAAGTGGTTAAGGAGGGAGCCTCAGTGATCTCCTCTTCCTGTGAATCTCCTTTCTTTCTTGCAACAGTCTGATCAGGAAAAGTCATGGATTCTGGATAGGAGGCAGAGGAGAAGATTGCAGTGAATTATCTTCTCATGTCAAGTCTTGCAAGTCTGGGAAATTGAGAGATTAAAGAGAGGAGAGAGACCATCATATTTACTCGCAACCTTTGAGGCTGAACAAGCTTCTAAAAAATTCAGTAGCATCCAAAAGATTTAATAATGTCATGATATTTATAGGTATAGGATGTTCTAGAAAGGTATCAATATCCATTAACATCTAAATCTTTTCACCAATAGGTGATTTTACCCAAGACACAAACAGATCTAAGTCACTTATTCAGAAATTCATAATTATAAGAAACATTTAATTATCTGACTTGTATTTTGTAACTTTAAATGCGATGTGTATATATTAAAAAATAGTTTTAAAAGGGAGAGCACTTTTCAACAGACCTCATGACAATACAGCTTTTGTTGTTCCTAATGGAAGCTGAAATTTCTTTCCCAGTTATGACTGTTGTGTGCTTCTAAAGGTCAAAGCTATAAGGAAATTTTAAAATTAGTTATATAGACTAAATTGTAATACCAATACACTGGTAGCCTTGTGCATACGATTTATTCATTCTTGAATATAAAAAGAAATATAATGTCAAAAATAGGGAGAAAACAAACTATCTCCTCTAAGTATTCTCCTTACAACTTTTTTTTTTTTTTCTCAACCAGGAAGTTATATTGAGGTCTTTTTTTAGCTATTGTTAGAAATCCCAGAAAACCTAAAAAAAAACCCCACTATTGAAAAAGCTTAGAAACCACAGAAATTAATTTCACTTGAATTTCCTTGAGATGAATCACAGCTTTCACTAACTGATACCATTGTGTAATATCTTTAAAAATTAAAAGGAAAAAAAATTGCAGAAGTGGCAAAACCTTTGCAAGAATAACTTCACAAACAAAGAAAGGAGGACATGTGGCAGTGAAAAAAAAATAGAATCTACCATTGAGTCATAAATGCTAGTATCTGTATCTAGAGAATGTCTTAAGAACCTTTCTGTCCAAAAAGGTAGCCAGCTTGCATGAATTCAAATACCCTTCTTACCATCAGCCTTATCAGGAGTGCGAAATGCAGAGACATGAGATGAAGTACCTGAAGTCCAGGTAGGGTGTAGATGCATGCACATCTTAACAGTAAATAGTAGATCACTAGGTTTCCTGTGTCTAAATTCTCAGAGCACTTTGAAGCTCAATGCTCACAGGCACAAGAACAAGGTTATAATGAGGAATGTATGTTTTGGGTGGTGTTCGATGGATGAAATTAGTTTGCCAGCCTTTATATTTTCCATAAAGGCTAATGTAAAATCAGATGTGTATCCCTGTCCCAAACCTCTGAAGAACTCTGTGCGCCTGTGCTGTTCCTTCTTGGGTAGCAGTGCAATTGCATGTCCAGTGTATCATATGTACCATAATACAGTATTCAGATCTCAAGTTCTGCTAAAGAGGAAAGCTGAACACAATAGGTAGTAATTAGATGAAATTTCATTTTAGTCTTTTTGATCTTAAAGCTTGTACATGTCCTTTTTCTTTTGGCAATCTAGCTTCACATCTTGTCCTACACTCAGGTGATGCTTTTGCTTAAATACAAGGGAATTTATCAGACTGGGAATGATCGTAGAACGTTTGCTCCAACATAACACAACTTTGTTTATCTGATAATTGTCTCTAGATGGTTGTAAGTATATTTTGCTGAAGGCAGTTATTACATCATGCCATGTTGCAATGTTATCCTCAGTTTTGATCCACTGACTTGTGATGACAACCAGCAATCACTTTGGAATTAGACTAGGTTCCAGGTTGAACTGCATTATGACACTAGATTACCTATGTTAACATAGAGTGAGAAAGCCAGCTTGCAGTTGATAAAGTATCATGAGAGCTAATAAGAATGTATTTTTAATCTGAGAGCAGTATCTACCATTCATACCAGTAAGACACTCTAGCAATGCATTGTTTCACTTTGCTACTGAGTTTTTTAATCATAGACAAAACATTTAAAAACAATTAGGACTTCATTTATAGAGACTGTTATCCATCTTACATCCTAAATTTACAAATAATGCTTAAACATGAAAACTAGCTTAAGTGTTATCCATTGAACAGAAACCCGCCATTTAAGCTTCCACAGAGCACGTAAAGCTTTGAAATGACAATCTTCTCCCCATCTTTTCAGCAGCTCACTGTACCTTAGATCTTATTGTTTCTACATCCCTTACAAGCAGAACTGAACAAGCTTCCTGAGACCTTCTGTCAAATAAATGAAAGCTGTATAACAATGTGCCTGTAACATAAGATATACCCAGAACATATTCTGTCAAATCAATGAATCACCACTTAAAATTAGGAAAAGTTATTTCCATCATTAAGACTCCTCATGGCAGCCTATTTTGACAGAAAAAAGATGTACAATATATATTTTAAAACACTGCAGAGCTCTGTCTTGTATAGATTCTTCTGTCCCACCCTAGTACTTGAGTGCCTTCCAGAAGCACATTAAGCAACATGACTAATGCCTGTCTCACCTTCGTTCTTTTACTTTGAGCTGAAATATTACATTATTTTTCAAAAGCTACCTGCAACTTGATGAAATATCATCTTTGCAATGAACATAAAATCTTTAAATTGCTGTGAAGACCATGGGAAAAAAAATCAGCCTTTGCAGAAGCAAGTGCACTTTCTCCTGATGTAACTGGACAAGTGCCCAGTTATGCCAGGACACGGTTTCTGTACATAAGCATTACAAAGCAGACTGTGTTCTTGACATATGGAAGATGTGCAGATTAGAAAAGCAAGTGATCTTTCACAGTAACATTCATTTTGCTATATGGGAGGTGATTGAGTGTTTTTCTAATTAGTACAACAGGAGAGATCTCTTTCTCTCCGGAACTGAAAAAGTATCCAATTTTGTAGTTGTTGCTGCTTTATTATCCTGAGCCTGCATAGGGTTACTGATGCAAATAACTCTCTTAAACTAACTGTCTTTTGTATCAAAGCCTACAGAATACTAACAGTTTAGCTTTTTTATGGCACAATAACTTTAATCAATAGCTCTCAATGACTAGAGATCTATGAACGGCCTGAAAATTAAATAAATATACCTCCATTTAGAGGACATCAGCCTTCCTTCAGAGGGCATAGGTATAGCATCACGTTTGGACTAGCATGAAATTTAAGTTTGTGGAGTTAGTGATAATGTTATAAATAAAGATTGTGACCAGCATCAATCACCTTGTGCTAGGTGCTGTACAAGCATGGGATAAATATCTGTGCCTCCATGAAGAGTTTGGCTGGCTTCTAACAAATTGCATATGAGATATGCTCTGTTTAACAAACAGTACCCACACACACAAAGAAGTAGGCCAACAGTCTCAGACAAGAGGAGCTGCTAAGCGAACTAATTTATACTTGTGCTGGTTTGAGCTCCAGTGACTGACTTCCGCAATGGTATGATCCATTCAAGATAAATAGTGAGATTCCCCATCTAGCTGTGGACTGGGAGAAGCCAGCATGTGAATCGCTTCTAACACACAGGATCACAGGATGTTAGTGGAGAGGACCTCCACAGACCACTGAGTGCAACCCCCCTGCCAGAACAGGACCATAGAATCTAGCACAGGTCATGCAGGAATGCATCCAGACAGGTCTTGAAAGTCTCCAAAGAAGGAGACACCAGAAACTCTCTGGGGATCCTGTTGCAGTGCTCCGTTACCCTTACAGTAAAGAAGTTCTTCATGTTGAGGTGCAACTTAGCATGCTGCAGTTTCTATCCATTACCCCTTGTCCTGTTATAGGATGCAACTGAGAAGAGTTTGTCCCCTCCATCTTGACACCCAGCCCTCATATATTTATAAAAATTGGTTAGATTCCCTCTAAGACTTCTCCTTACCAGACTAAAAAGCCACAGGTCTGTCAGTCTCCCCTCACAGGGCATGTGCTCCAGCCCCTTAATCATCTCCTTAGCCCTAACAACCTCCTAGCACACAGATCCTTGTAGGAAAGAAGCTGAAGGGCCCAGATTCACTGTTTTTTCCCAGTTGTCACTTGATTGCATTGGCCTGAAAGCATGGCTTCAGTGTTAAAACACACTATAATTTGAGCTCCAGATACTCTGCTGCCATATTGATTAGAAAGCTAGATGTATTCAACAGTACAGGCAGTCCAAATTATTTCTTAGAAGAATAGATGCTCAATATATGAAATAGCAACCAGGATGGTTCAGATATTAAGGATACCTCCAGGTCAAGGTTAATAACAAAAAACAGCTTTGGTTTACTTTTCTCTTAAACAGCTTTGCCAGAATTAGTAGATAATTTGGAAAAACAACAGATGACTATGTGTTGAGAGCCCCAAAATATTCTATTTGACAACAAATAATAACAAGAGAGGGGTTTTGTTTGTTTTTTAAATTTTCTTTTTAGTTGTGGGATTTGTGATTTTGGGGTTTTGTGGCATTTTTTGCTTTTTCCTACATAAAGTATTTCACAAAAGCATATTCTTTTACAAATGGAATTTATTCCACATGAAGAGCTGTGGTTTTAATGACAGATACAGTTATTAGAATATATTTTCCCTTTAATAAATGCTTTGATGTAGCAAGTATGTTCTCAGTGTTCTGTGTATACATTTTCATAACTTCTTTGCAGTTATCTGGACAGTCAAAGACTACAACTGCAAAATTTCTACCAGAAAGACTCTTTTCTTACTAAGTCTTTGTAGCATACAGTAGATTCTGCTTTCCACTCTTCACAGTTGTAAATCTCCAGACTTAGTGTAGATTTTCCTTACATGGTGTCATTTTCTATCTTGACTTTAGAATTGCAGTGATTCTGCAGTTTTATAAGTCACTGTAGCCACAGTGAATCCCTGTGTTAAAAGAGCTTCCACATTGTAGCATTCGCCAAGACTGTAAGAAGTCATCATGTCCCTGAGGTTGGCACATGCAGAAATGCCTGTGGGCAATGACCACATATTAAGAATCTGGTATCCCAGAATTGGCTGTGTGATGACTCCTGCATCATTGTGGATCATTTAATCATAGCAAACAGACATGTTTTGCCGAAGGTGTTGCCATCTCTGCCTTATAGTCTACAATACCCTGTTTACAGGCCACAGCAGTCACTCAGTTCTTTTCCAAAAGAGGTTTAAGGTTGACAAATGGACCCTGCAGGAAGACAGGAGAAGTTATGCCTACTTTTGTTTAAAGAACTACTGCACATGCTTAGTGAATTTCTTGGAAAAAACAAAGCATTGTATGGTGGTTAAAGGACCTTAACAGAAGAAAGGATTACATATTTCCTTCATGTCCCATAGACTCAGTTTCCACTAAGAATAAATTGTGCAAGCCAAAATTTAGACATACTTAATGGTTTGGGCCTGAGCAGATAAAAGGCACAGAACCAGTGAAGTTTGAACACCTTTCCAAAAAAGTAATGTCTGCACTTTCAAAACCAACAGCTAGCACAGACTGGAATTAGTAAGTCGGTGGTGACATGACTTGTAGAGGGCTCTAGTGTACTTCAGCAGAGTAGCAAATTACTGAAAACACTAATATTTTTCTTAGCATTACCTAGACACATAATGCTTTTAAGAGAGATACTGCTCATTTCCACTTCAGTCTCATTCAAGTTCTATTCAAGAACATTTGCAAATAAGTTTTCAGATTTATTTCCATGCTGCTTTTCTATTTTGAAAAAAAAAAAAAAACACGTTATTTTTAAATCATTAGCTTTTCAGCTAAGTCATCACATTAATGACTTTGCTTTTAACTTAGAAGATTTAGTATACTGGCTACAGATCTTGCAAGGAACGGAGGTTGTTATCTCCAAGTAGTACATGAGAAAGAAGTGGATCTGCCCTCACTGAAGTTCTTTTAAGTGAATTTTTCATGTTCAGCATTAGAGGTTCTGCATCTCTCTACTTTGCTGTATTGGGAATCCAGGTCTCGCTCTATTTTTCTTTACCTCTAATGAAGCTATTTCCTATCCAAATAAACAGACATCACTAATAAAGTGCTGTGGTAACAGCAACAAACTTTACTATCAGTAACTTACGAGTGCACCTTCCTAGTATATCCATTAACACCTCCTTGTTTTTCCTGCAGAATTTTTCCGAGAGCTTCTGGAAAATGCAGAAAGATCACTAAATGACATGTTTGTCCGGACATATGGTATGCTGTACATGCAGAACTCAGAGGTATTCCAGGACCTCTTCACAGAGCTGAAGCGATATTACACAGGAGGCAACGTGAATTTGGAGGAAATGCTCAATGATTTCTGGGCTCGGCTGCTGGAGCGGATGTTCCAACTCATAAACCCCCAATACCATTTCTCTGAGGACTACTTGGAGTGTGTAAGCAAGTACACAGACCAACTGAAGCCGTTTGGAGATGTACCCAGGAAGCTGAAGGTTCAAGTGACTAGAGCGTTCATTGCCGCACGGACCTTTGTTCAGGGGCTGACAGTAGGCAGAGAGGTTGCAAACAGAGTATCCAAGGTAATCTAAAAATCAGGGGATTTTACTGCTTGAATTTGTTTCAAACTTGTTCGACAATTGAAAACTCACCGTACACTTCTTTTTTTAATATGAGGGGGTTGTTTCTTCGGTTGCATTGTATGCCTACTGATATACCCATCCTAAGGTTATAAATAGGGCCAATGGTTGTTTTTTATTCTTTCTGGAGACATTGACATGATACTAGTATCATGCCAGAAAGTATTTCTCTGTGCTTAGACCAGAGTGAAATATACACCAGTGTTATAGCATGGTAGTGATTTGGATTAATAATTCAAAACTGGTTACATATATAAAAGATGATGATTATGACAGAATGCAAATGTTTCAAGCAGATTTGTGCTGCTGTTCATTAGGGCAGTTCAGCCTTCACAGCATTCATTCATCATTCAACTGACTGAGGGATTTTGTTGAAACTGTCTAGTCATGTTTTTGATGAGAAAATAGACAAATGGTGACAACTCTGGAGCTTGAGCTTTCCCAAAGGACAGTTTGACTCACATTTATTTTAGTTTTAATTATTTATCTATGCAAATATTTGTGACTGCTGCAGTCCTTGAGGGTTTCACATAATTAAAGCTGTGTAAGAAAAAAACACACATAAACATAACTTACTTGGGTTCCAGAAATGTGCCTGAATGACTTTTTCTTATACAGTGTTTTAAACTCAGGTATGGTTTTCTGAATTGCTGTTCCAACTGGATTTTTGCTCTGTGATCTGAGTATTTCACAGTCCTCTTAGTGTTTCTGGGCCTTGACTATGTTCTGAATTCTGAATTGCTGTAGTGAGTTCCCCAAAGAAATTTCCAGATACTCACTTAGGAACAGTAAGTACATATATGACTTTGCTAGTTGCCTTATGCAATACTTTCCTGCATTTGCAAGCCTAAGACATTGCTCTTTCTCAAGAGGACTGGCTCACTTGCTTCATTTAAACCATAGCCAAAAGGTGAGGTAAAGGTAAAGCCAACATATTGTACAGTAGACTGCAATTCAAGCACTCACAAGATGAGACTTCTAAACTTCTTTTATCCTGTATGATGTGATATTTTGCAGTTACAAATTCAGAAGCTGTGACGCCATAGAGGTAGTCCTCAAATAAGAGCTTGATTTTGTGCCTAGGAGACTGCATAGGAAGAAAGGGTCATTTGGCACTCAAAAGTCAGTGAACGAAATATATGATCCTGGTTACTCAGCTATAACCAAAGTCTGTTCCTCTTAAGTGTCTTCCTGGGCTACAGGGTTGCCTTCATTTTCTGGCACTGTCAATTCTTATAATGCTTTCCGAACAGTGGAACAGCATCAGGATGAAAACCCAGCCCACCTCATCTGCTCAGGTACAGATATGGCTGTTTAGCCTCCAAGTGCGCAGAACATGTATTTCAGCAAAGAATTCATCTGAAGAGCAGTGATGTCAGGTTTTAAGTGAAAGTGCTGAGAAGTGATGTCACTGTCACCGCTAGGCATTAGGCCTTGATGCATCGACTGGATCAGGCAGTAGGGAGTAAACTGTAATTCATGTAACAGATGTGCAGTTTGTCAATTCTAAACAGACTCAGGTATGAACTGTATGCTGAGATGTCTTTCCCTGTGTATGTACAGGACTGTATAGAACATGCAAGTATCTCCCCTCTCACATACCCAGGAAATATTACCATCTTGCCTGCTGGGTTTTATGCACATAAACCCTTCCAAGAAAAGGGTTTAGCACAAGCCAACTACATGATCCTATGGTCTTATAATAATAACAACTACTAATTCTGTAATCATAAAATGAGTGTTTTTGTACTGTCACTTGATAAAAATAACTCAATGATGCTTCTAGGTGTTTTGTTTTCTTTTTTTTTTTTCTTTTGACATAAAAGCAGCACTTTGAAATCTTTAAAAGTGTTTGTTGTTGGTGCAAGATACAGTAAAGATTCTTTTCTTTATATGTAGATAAGTACTGATACTCTTATTAGTGTCTAGAATACTGTGTTCAGTCTGGCACCCTTCCAATACAAGAAAGATATTGCCAAACTGAAACAAGTTCAGCGGAGGCCACCAGCATGATCAGGACTGGATTAGTTGTCCTGTGAGGACAGGCTGTGTGACTGGGGCTTGTTCAGCATGGAGAAGAGGTGACTTGAGAGGCACCTAGTAGCAGCTCCTGGTGCCTGTAGGGAGCTAATCAAGGAGATGCAGCAAAGCTCTTAACAGTGGCATATGATGGGCATGTCTCAAAAGAAAGACCACTTTAGATGGGATATAAAGAGAAGTTTCACCATGAAGATGACAAAGTAGTGGGTCAGTTGCCCAGTGTAATGGCACTGTGGGTGGAATTTGTTTTTAAAAATTATATAGTTTATTCATTTTTATATTAATATATTTAATCTCACTGCATTACCTATTTTTAATCAGTTTCTTTGCACAGTCATGAAAAACATTACACAGATGAAAAAGTGTGGAATCTAGAACACTTAAGAAATATCTAGCAAAATACAACAAACATTAAACTATTAGAACTGGAAAGAGCTTCTTGCAGTCAATTATACCGCTTGTCCACTAGAAGGACTCGAGAGGCTTCCTTCTGCTTAAGGTAGAAGGCACTTGGATTCAATTACAAAGAGGCTTTAAGTATTTACTCACAAAATAATATCTCTGGACTCCTGGGGCTAACTACAGTTTCCAGACAGTACCCAAACACTTGAAGGGAGTTCTGTTGGTGTCTTGATAGTGGTTAAGACTTCTGAATCTTCCCAGGCTCAAACAGGGTGCTGAGAGAGAGGCAAACAATCTCTGACCTGATCCTGGTTCCTCTTGGACTCCAGACTTGGTATGGAGGTTTTCAGAGGTGCAGGCAGGATGTCTTGCAGATGTGCAAAGGGGCACAATGTTGGTGGCACTTTTAATCACTTTGTGAGGCACTTAATGCCTATTCCCTGGTAAACTTGAGGCATGGCAACTTTCCAGGTAGACAAATCCAAAGTATCTGGGCTTCTTATTATGTAGCAGAGCTGGCTTATAGCTTAGCAGACATAAAGCTGCAAAGCAAATACCAAATAAGGCAAAAGCATGGCAGGATCTAACAGCAGAGAGCAATGAGACTGAAGCATGATAAGGCAGAAGCAATGGCAGAAGCACTTTGTCTTGCCTACTCATTTCTTTTTATCAATGTCACCTGAGACGAATGGCCCTTTGGCCACAGACTAGCCAATCTGAATGGCAGTTTGCCAAACTTGACCATATTAGGTAAAGTCAGGGCTTGCTTTTTCCATTTTAGGGCAGAACACAAACAACTACATAAACATGAGAGGGTACCCTGTTTACAACTTGGAAGGAGAAGAAGAAGACTCAAAGACACCAGACCTTTGCCTTCCTTTCCCACTCTTGCTTTTCCCAAAAGCAGAAGAGAGGGGGAACAGGAAAACGTCTGGACAAGCCAGGACATGTTTAGGCCTATTTTGGCTTCCATGACCCCCAGGGAGCCTGTTCAGACTCCATCCATGAAGGACCTATTGTACAAAGCCCTTTGAAGTGACCAAGTCATGCTGGTCTGAGATCAGACCTGATCCAGCTTTGAGAAGGCAGTTGGACTGGAGATCTCCTGAGCACACTTCCAGTTCAAATTTTCATAGAACCCCAGAGTCATAGAATAGTTTGAGCTGCAAGTGACCTTTAAAGGTCATCTAGCCCAACCTTCCTGCAGTGATCAGGGACGTCTTTAACTAGATCAAGTTGCTCAGAGCCTCATCCAATCTGACTTTGAATGTTTCCAAGGATGAAGCATCTATCACCTCTCTGAACAGCCTGTTTCAGTATTTCACCTTGGTTATTGGAAAAAAAAAAACCATACAACTTTTAGTTTGAAACCATTACCCCTCCTGGTCCCACTCCAACAGCTTTGTTGCCTTCTTGTCCTGAAACTCCAGAGCTGGACATAATACTTCAGATGGGGTCTCAAGAGAGAGGAGCAGAATCACCTGTCTTGACCTGCTGGCCACATATCTTTAGGATTGTTACCCTACGATCCCATTAAATGATTAATGAAATAAACATTTTTGCCTTCAATATAAAATGTCTCAGTACATGTATTCACACTCACAGCAAATAGTAAATGATTGCTGGATTTAGGGACTTTGTGCCGTATGTGGCCTGGTGAGACAGCTGTGAAGATTCTCAAGAAACATGAAATGTTCAAGATTAATAAACATCTTGTGGAAAGGCTGTGATTACTGTGAAATCCAAGGTTTCATGACCATGTCATAACTGTGGATAATTATGCTGGTCTAGCTACTGTATAGAATGACAAATTCTGTTCTTTAAACACATTTTTAAAAGACTACAACAATTCCTTAGAGTTAGCACAGTATTTTGTAACCTAAAGAGAGACAGGTAAATAGCTTTTGTTGCTGTTTTGGAAGTCATCCAAATTCAGAGAAGATTTAATATTCATTGTACTATAATATTGAGAGGTTCTGTGATAAGAATGGCATATCTGAGTAACCAAGAGGAATGACAAAACCAATAAAAATAAAAAAGAGAGAGAAAAATAAAAAGAGAGAGTGTTTGAACACTGGAACTGGCTGCCCAGAGAAGTCATGGAGTCTCCTTCTCTGGAGACTTACAAAACCCACCTGGATGCATTCCTGTGCAAACTAAGTGATCCTGCCTTGGCAGGGAGGTTGGGCTCACTGGTCTCTGGAGGTCCATTCCAACCTCTAAGGTTCTGTGATTCTGTGAAAATATAAAGAAGAGCTATTGCAGTTCTTTTACAGAAATCTTTGCCCATTGTCTACACTGTCTGGGTACAGGGAACATGTCCTAACTGCAACATCATGTGCTGAAAAATATTTTTGTTTTCTATTTGTGAACCAGTTATCTCACCAAACTGCCACTGTCAAAGGCCACCCATGCAGAAAAAATGTTAAGCCTACACCTTAAACATCATGAAAAGATTTATTAATGAGAAAGTCAGCAATACATCTCCTTTGTGCCTTTAATTTACTTTGTCAGCTTCTTATGGCTCTTTTCTGTAAAGGAGTTGATAGGTCACCCACTCAGAAGGAATTGTTCCGTATCTAATGTCAGGGATGCATCTTTTCTGGCCACTTCTCTTTGGAGGGGTTGTAATGTTAGTACTAACTAAAGTCATTGCAGTCAGTTTATTCATTGCAAAGGAGATATTGTCCCTTCTTTTTTCTGAAAACTATGCACTGAAGCACACTCAAAGTAGGCTGGAGCATGTCCAGAGAAGGGCCACAAGGATGATCAGAGGGCTGGAACACCTCTCCTATGAGGACAGACTGAAAGAGTTGGGGCTGTTCTGTCTGGAGAAGAGGAGGCTCCCAGGTGACCTTATTATGGCCTTCCAGTATCTGAAGGGGGCCTACAGAAAAGCTGTGGAGGGACTTTTTAGGCTATCAGGTAGTGACAGGTCTAGGGGGAATGGGGCAAAGCTGGAGGTAGGGAGATTCAGATTGGATGTTAGGAGGAAGTTCTTGAACATGAGAGTGGTGAGGCCCTGGAACAGGTTGCCCAGGGAGGTGGTTGGGGCCACGTCACTGGAGGTGTTTAAGGCCAGTATGGATGAGGCTCTGTCCAGCCTAATCCAGGGTAGGATGTCCCTGCCCATGGCAGGGGGGTTGGAACTAGCTGATCCTTGTGGTCCCTTCCAACCCTGACTGATTCTATGATTCTATTCTATTCTAGGCAAGACATACCACAGTAATTTTCTTGTTACAATGGTGTTTGCAATCTGCTTGTGTCAGTGAGATTGCAATTTAGGTAAGTCCCATTTTATACATGGGGTGGGAGGGTGGTTAGGACTTGTCTTTGTTTGTTTTGTAACATTATGTTTCAGTTGAAAGAGAACATAGTTGCATTCTGTCCATATGAAGTTGTGCAGCTTTAGTTGAACAGTATTTTCATAATCCCAAGTCAAATTGCAGACCTATCTAAAACTAAGCCATATGACTAACGACCTTGTCTAGATGCTACTTGAACTCTGACAAGATTGTTGCTCTGATCATTTGCCTGGGGACTCTGTCCCAGGGATCAGCCACCCTCTCACTGAAAGACCTTCTCATAATGGCCATTCTGAACTTCTGCTGATGCAGCTTCAGTATCTAATATTAAATCTCCCCTCTCTCCAGAGGGGAGATTTGAACGGGATGTTAAGAAGAAATTCTTCACAGTGAGGGTGGTGAGGCACTGGAACAGGTTGCCCAGGGAGGTTGTGGCTGCTCCCTCCCTGGATGTGTTCAAGGCCAGGCTGGATGAGGTCTTGAGCGACCTGATCTAGTGGGAGGTGTCCCTGCCTATGGCAGGGCGTTGGAACTGGATGATCTTTAAGGTCTTTTCCAACCTAAACCATTCTATGATTCTATGAAATATATAACATAACTATTGTCATTTGGGGCACACCAACAGTCTTTTCATTTGATTTTTACTTTGATGCCCAACAGTTCTAAGGTCAATACAGAAGCAAATCTTCTTACCTGATACATTTTCTTAAGCTATAGCTAGTAGATGTTTATGGACATTTTGAGCTACAGGCTCAGACATAATTGATAAAATATTATCACAGTTTTTTCCCCCCCATTTCTTGGATCCTAAAAAGCTGTAGAATAGGCTTTTCTGCTTTGTTACTGTTTGCTAGGGAAAAAAATATGCTAGCCTTTTCCCCCATAAAAACAGATCATATTGAAATGTCAATGTTTTAAAATGTACTTTTTTTTTTCTCTATTTTTTTCCTGGAGAAAAAAGAGCAACAACAAACCAACCAACCAACCAACCAAACAAACAAAAACACCCCACCACGACAACAACAACCAAAAAAACCCCACCAAACCACCTTCCTATAAACCTCTGATTTTGTATTTATTGTTAAACTGAAGAAGCTACAGAAAATATTTCTGAAGTGTTTCCAATTGTGATTCCAAATAATGTGGTAAAAAAAAAAGACGTATGCATATTTTCATGTTAATCTTTTACTGTGTCTGAGCTCTGGATACTTTACAAGAAAATACTGCTAAATTATTCTCTCTGACTCCCAACAAAACATTCTCAGTGATCATAATACCGCCTTTGAGCTGTCACTGAGTGGTAGAAAATGTAAGCAGAAAAACAGATGGGGAGACAAAGCAAGTAAAATTTTAGAAGAGGAGATCCTTTATGACTTCTAGGAGCTTATGATTCCTGAAATATTTTTCCTAAATACATTCATAACTCAATTAGAATGATTATAAAGTTTGTTGTAATTGAGATTTTTTTTTTCCAACAAATAATTGCATCCAAACATATGTCAAAAATAGAATAGTTCCCCAAAAAAGATTAGGACTGAAACAAAGAGTATTTCAAAAGATAGTCTAAATGCCTAACTGGGTGCAAATTTGGCCTGAATAATGTACTAGTTGGTAGTACAGTGGTAGTTTCTGTTACAGAGTTGTCTTCTGTCAGGGTAGCCTTTCACCCCCAAAAAATGTTATTGTGAGCATTTCTTTCCCATATATTTTTTCATTGCAAGCTATACAAAACAAGAGGGGAAAAAAAAATATATTTTTTAAATGTCTCATGAGCACAATTTCTCCTGCCTCACTTGTGTTGATTTTACTTATTAACCAGGGTAAATTCATAATGAGAACATATGAGCTTAGTAGGAAAATTAAAGAAAAAAAACAAACACCAAAGATGTGTGACTGATCAGTCTTGTCCAAATCCAGAGTTGTTAGCCAGATGTCATTACCCCACTGCTGCTCAAGAGCTCTAATTCAATCCCAGGCAGGCAGCTACATCTCCATTAGCTCTACACTGCCTAACTCACCAGGCAGTACAGAGGACTTTTATTTACACAGATCTAGGACTTTAGTTATTGCTTGCTAATTTTGTTTTCCTCTGAGCTTGGCTGGGTTTTGGTTTGTGTTTTTCTCTGAATTCAACCACTTTCTTCCCATTATATACTGTGATAAGGACAAGAAGAATTGTTCTCAGTTTGACTTTGCCTTTCACACTTACAAATTCATGCTACTGGCAATCAAAGTAGTTTTATACCAGGAGTAAAGTGAAGCTTAGCTCAGGGGCATCATTAGGAGCAGTTAGTGATTTTGTTAGTGGCATAAACATCAAAGATTTGTGACTCAGCCACTGAGAACTTATTTCATTAATGCATTTAAATATTAATTATCATTTATTGCAAAATAAAAAAGGCTGTTACAATACTTTTCTGATTGTGTGGCAGAGGCTATATGTCTCCGTCTTTTTAAACCAATTAAAACCATTCTTCCCCTGGATATTATTAAATTATGTTAATATCGGACTTCTCATTAGGAACCTGGTGATATATGGGCAAAGTGAAACAAATTCAGTAATACAGTTATAAGGTTAAACCCAAGATTAGTAGTGAAAAGCAGTCTTTAGTAATTGCCTGTGATTACTTCTACTCACAGAATGCTATGCTACTGCTTTTCTAATATGCTGAATCAATATTCTTACAAACTCTGCTTTTCATGGTTTATAAATAAACATTCGACAGTTTGTGAGAGCCCTAAATAAAGGTCAATATTGAATGTCACACTGACTCAGAATGTAATTATTGCAGAAACAGGGGGAGAAATATGACATGCTGATAAGTCGGGTAATTAAAAGCCAAAACGAATAGTACTTGAATGCTGGAAAATGTGATTTGTGGGGTGTGACAGATAAAGAGCTACGTGTCCTGTATATTTTAACTTCATTGGGTGGAGAGATTTGGCTTGTTAGATTTACAAAGGGAAAGGACATCTAAAGAGCAGTATGATTTTCTCTAAATTTTAATCCTTAGTCCAAACTGTCAGTTTAGAAACTGCCCAGCTGAGGAAGCATAGCTGTTATGATTAATTCCGTGTCTATTATTTTAAGTGATGGTTGTTGGGTGTTTTTGTTTTTGTTTTTGTTTTTAGACATTAATTCTTTGAGTTTTTAATTGAATGGATATGTCTTTCCAAGAGCTAGTTTGTATCATGCCATGAATGGTCCACATTCTTTTTTCCCTTTTCCCCATCCCTTGGTGTTCTTTGGGCAGAGTCCAGAGATTTTCCAACTAGGGAAGTTCCAGGGCTCAGAGATGTCTGTGACATGGATTGCTTTGTGGAAAGTATCATCTGAACTGAGGTTCAGTTATGCAGGAAATATTTCCTCCTTTCTTGGCAAGAAAAGGGACATAAACCACTCTAATTAATTTGCAGACACATCAGATGCCTTCCATATTTCTTAGGCATCCTACAGGTGCACTGATGTATTTTACACTTTAAATGCACCAAAAAATCAGATGTCCTAGAAGAGCATTTTGGGAGAAAAGGGCTAAAATGACTCCACCAAAAGACTAATGAAGGCAAGAGGTCTACAAAAGGTCATCTGTGTCCTATAGATTAGAATTGTCAGATATAATCCAGGTTGGCCTCTCTATTTTTTAGGTCCTTAAATTTAATTCATCTAGATTTAAATCAAGCTTAGTAAATCACATTTAACTAAGTCATACTGCTCAGAAAGACATTTGGTCTTGCTCAGTATCCCTTAAGTAGGTCTGTGAACCTGGTTTATAACTACACTTCAAATGTCTAAATTTACTGCAGTCCTGTCTTCCTGGATTCTTTTGTATCATTCATATGCAAAGAATTTATGATTGCAGTGCTTTTCCTCAGCCTGTGCTTTTTAAAAAATTCATATGGCACAGAAAATAACATTTAATTCAGCTTCATATGAAACTTCTACATACACATTAAGAACCAAAATGAATGTATTTTAGTTTAATGATGTCATTAAACACTGTCACAATGCATTAGAAAAAATAGTTATTCAAATCAAGGTTTTCTTTAGGATTGCAGAAAAGCACATTTTGCATACAATCCTTCAGAGTTTCCACCTATAAAAGATGCTGATGTGGTGTGGCACCTGCAGGAGTTATGTAAAGAGAAAACAGAACTTTTTCAGAGCAATTCCTAGAGCAAAGTAATTATCATAATGCATGTCATGATACACAGCCAAGTCATGACAAAAGTGATGGTGAAGAACCAAAGCTCACCTAGGAATTTGATGACTTCACTA
This sequence comes from Psilopogon haemacephalus, assembly GCA_013396835.1. NCBI lineage: Eukaryota > Metazoa > Chordata > Aves > Piciformes > Megalaimidae > Psilopogon > Psilopogon haemacephalus. Next base: position 78,091 of record VWZI01008666.1, on the reverse strand, counting down.
GATTTACTCCTCTGTTATTAATCTTAGAGTAAATTTTACACTTCTGCTGTTTTAGCACAGGACAATAAAAGAAAATTCAGCAAAATCAAAAGGAAATAGGAAGAAGATTTAAAAGTCTGATGGCTAGGCAGTGCAAGGAGATCTAAAACATCTTACAGCATGCTGACGTTTTATAATTACTCCTTTACAGATTGTCTTAATCCTGTTTCAAAGGCAGTCTATGGAAGCACTGTTTTCCATTCACAATTTGATAAAAGCAACTAGCTTTATTTCTCCTTTGAGCCAGAAGCATGAAAACAATAGATTCTTCAGTCTTCAGGTTTCTACAGAAACCATTAGTCAAGGAAATACCTAATTTACCAGGAATACTAACTGAAATTTAAGTCTGTGTCTGCTTAAGTGTTATAGTCAACCAAGTCATCAGCAATACTTTGAAAAAGTCAGATTTCTTTGAGACTCTAAAGTAATGAAGTCTGAAATAAAAAATGTGGATCTAAGTTCAATTGTCAGTTATTCAAAGGTCAGTGACAGTTGGCTACACATTAAGTCTTGGCATCTCAAATTCCATCTTAAGCAAAAGAAAAATGCAATGAACATAGGTATACAAAATGAAGCATTTAACTGTTAGGGAAAAAAAAAACAAAACCAAAAACATTTCTGGTCATCTTATCCTCATCCTCCAGTATCTGCTTCTTAGGAGAGTTTTTTATGCCACAAACTAGACAATTTTTTACCCTAATCTTGCGTGAAAAGAAAATGTCACTTGTCTTCAGTCCACATATCTAGGCTATTATGGCACTTTCTTTCACTATTACATGGCCAAGAGCAGAAATTAAGTTTATAGAGAGAAGATTTTAATACAAGAAATGCCTGGTTGTCCTTCACAATGGTTTGTCATCCTTTGGCAGCTGGCATGCAAGGTCTTGCCTTTCCCTGACACCTCAGAACAGTTTTAGCCTGTGAACAGCTTCCCCATTCCTGAAAATGGTTTTGCTTTTAAAACTGCCAGAGTTGTTTTGATGTTCAGATCTGCCTCAGTACTGTACAAGTTTGGCTTCTGGTCTTTGATTTGGGAAGCATTATCAATGGCACATGAACACACCACTGGAGAAATTATTGGATTTATTCAGGAAGCATGCACAGACTGCCCACTTCACTCCTGCTTACGTGATTATCAGTATTGCCAAGCAACAGGATTGCATCTACACTTGGCTTTTGTACTTTTCATCTCGTGATTCTTTCATCCATGTCCATGAATGAAATCCATATCCATGGATCCAAAAGCAAGTGTGTGTATAATGCAATACCTGGCAATCTGACAAAGCAAAGCATGGCTAGTGTACTTATGTCACATTTTCTATGCGCTCTGCATGCTAAATTGTTATACCAAAACATCTGTGGTTCTCTCCACAACAGAAGACATTGGTCTAATTATTCTGATTCAAAGGGAAGTTTTATGTACCCAGGTGGTAGAGGGAAGCATGAGCTGCCAAAGATATGGATTGAATTTCACAAAAGTAACATTCAGTGTTTAAGTACAAGAAAGAGAGAAACTGCTTGGTCAGTAGTACTGCCAGTCACTATGGTGTTAAGGCACATTGTGGCAGCTGTTACGAAGCTTGTTTTTCAGATGTGACCTAATTGGAGTGAGTGTATGTCGATCTAAGTACCTTATCTTCTCGGTCTAGGAAATGCAATAATTGACCAACTTTGGTTGGTGGCATCAAATGGCTCAGGCCTGGGAGAATTTACACTGACATTCCCTTTGGATAAAGGGAGGCTATTTTAATGATTAGTTTGACATCCAGCAGAAAGACAGTTCAAGGAACACTGTGACCGTTAATCCTGGAGGTTTTAAATTAACCTCAAAGGAGTAACCTGCAACCATATAGAGTGCAGGAAGGCTGAATGGAAAAAAAGTTCAGAAAGATCTTGGCAACCTATCCATTGTGCATAAGATGTCATTTTTTAGGAAAGCACCTGTGTATTTTTCATCATCATACATCTCTTTGTAAGGAACAATACACATCTACTTTTCAAGAAAAGCATAGGGAAACCGCAAGATGAACCACTGTCAGAAACTCCCACACTGATCCTCGAAATTTGAGGTCTTTTGTGTATGAGGTTAAAAAAAAGACACAGAATTACAGAATGGTAGAGATTAGAAGGGACCACTGGAGATCATGTAGTCCAATGCCTCTGCTAAAGCAGGTTCACCTAAGAGCAGGTTGCACAAGATCACATCCAAGCAGGTTTTGTGGATTTTCAGAGAAGGAGGCTCCACGACCTTTCTGCCCAGCCTATTCCAGTGCCTTCTGACCCTCAACATAAAGAAGCTTTTCCTTAGGAATATCTTAATTCAGTAAAACTTTCTTACTGTTACATAGTTAATTTTATGTAGCATTCATCATTTAAAAGTAAGATAGGATTTCACTTAAATCATAGTCAAAATTTTGGGTGAAGAATGTTTGCAGATTAATTTATGCTCTGGGAACTCCAAACCTATCAGAGGAAGCTGGCTGCCAAGTTCTGTTACCATACAGTTAAATTTTCTTCCTTTTTATTTTACACTCTTGTATATATAATTACAGGGAAAAAATTGTCTAAAATTTGTGAAAGTATTGTGTAAAATAAATGGTTGGTTGGTTGTTTTTTAAAGGGGGAGGGGAAGGGCAGGAAAGATGGACGTTAAGCCCAAGGTGGCTTGACTGACCCCAAAGAAAGAAGCCTACAGCTGTATCTTACCTTTAGCCTGATTCCTCAAAACTGCTTTTGAGAGAAATGTCTTCCAGACTTAGATTATTACTGAAGCACTATGAATGTACCTATGGCAGTACAGTACATATTTTTATACATAAAGGTTAATTCCTTACTTAAGATTCAGTCTGTCTCTCCATCTGCCTCCTCACACTATAGTTCCTGAAGCACTAAGAAGTTACCTTAGCCTTTGTCTTCAATCTGAACTTGATTAGGGTCTGATTGTTCAAATCTGTATAAAATCAAGTAGGAAACAAAGTTTATTAAGGCAAAGTCCTTTACAGGGAAACTCAAGAACTTACTGATGGGAAATTATTGCTGAGGAAATTTGATTGGAGTAACAGATTTTATATAAAAAGAATGAACATTTAAAGAACAGCTAACTCTGAGTTAACATAGGCAAAATGTTTGTAGACTATCAGTATGTGTAGTCAAGTTCACATAAACTCATCATCAGTGGAATTTCAGCCCTGTTTAGATACACTGTTTAGACTTAGTTTAGATATACTATAAAGGTTTAACATGTTTCTGGAGTGTATATCATGAGAGATGCATTCTGAGCTGGGGAGCACAATGCTCACAGTCCCTAAGGGCAATTGCTGTGCCCTGTGGCAATTCATTACAAATAGAAAAGCAGAAGAAATTGCGTACATGAAGAACATGAAAAAAATCACTTCTCAAACTGCCTCAATAAATTCTTGCTCACTCTACTGAGTGAACTGGGTGCCAGGGTTTGTTTGCTACCTGAGGACTGATAGGGGCACATAGAAGAGTGTAGCTGTGAAAATGGATTGAGATCCATAATCTGGTTTTTTATTCATCAATTATTTATCTGCAAGACAGCTTTTTCTCTATCAGTTTAAATGTTCTGTAAGTCATTTTTTGAACAATAACTACAGAGTGAAAACAGAAAACACTGTTCAAGAGAGGTGTTGGAAGAGAAAGCTCTGCTAGAGATCGAACTTCTTAAAGTTTTGAACATTTCTCTTTTATCATCCCATCTGCAGAGATTCAGTGCTACAAGGACATTCCCTTGGGCAATATCAACACAGTGTGGAGGTTTATGAGCCAAGATAGACATCAAAAAGAATTTTAATAAGCCTTGACAGATATATTGCATTAATAGTGCTGATGTAGTGAGGTAGGACCCACGCAGTGAGGTGTGTAAAGCACCAAGATATTCTTACTGCTGGCCAATATAAGACATAGAACAGATTGTCACTTAGTGAAAGAAAGACGTGCTAACTAAAAGTATTGATTTTCCTTTTTCATGATCAAAATTCTTTTCCTGGTCACTATATTACTCCTTAGTAGGAAGAGTAAGCACCTATAAATAAAAGATTAGATTTCCATAAAGTGAACAAGATTACTGCTTAATGGAATGATGATCTGGCAACTAAAGCAGAGGGAGAACTTACCATGTTATATGAGGGTTGAACTGGAATGTCTTCCTTTGTGTGAATTGAAAGTTACTGAGATCCACACACCTGTGTTTATGCTTAAATTTATTTCAGCATACAAATAGAAGGGGAGCACTAGAGTGTGTATGTCCGTATGAGCACACAATCTAACTGTATGCAGGTTATAGAATACACATTTTGCTATTTGAGCTTGTAATGATTACATGCATTTACCATCTGGCAGCTATTTTTTTGCACTCTGTGAATTGTTGGTATGTATGTACGTAGATTTCAGAAAGCACTTTTTGGTACAGTATCTTTTAAGGCAGTTTTGATACAGAAGAAAACATGTAGGGAACAGTCACAGAAAATTACTTTAGATTTTATGTATCATATACCTCCTCTGTAGCTTCATTTTGTCTTTTTGGATCAAAGCTGAAGCCGTACTGAGAGCTCCATTGCCTTGCACATTTTTATCAATAAGAAAGAACTTGAGTCTGATAAGCTGTCAAGATGGCATTCTTTAAAAACAGTGAGAGTAAATGAATGCATCCTAATTCTAATGGAGTCCTTTTTTGCTATTATGCTTTTACCTGCATGTATTTGCAGCATGGTCCAAAACACTTCAAAAGTAAAAAATTTCCTAAATGCTCTAAGATACTAATATTTAGTGATCTGTTAAACATAAAATTGGCAAATAGATGTGAGAAAAAGAATGAAGTTGAAAATGCTTATAAAATATGAAAATGTTTTTAAATGTATTTATTTTCAAGAAAAGGTCTTAGAGTACAGAATACTGAATCAGTTAAGTTGCTAAGAAGCAGAATGCTTGATATTGACAAAAAGGAAAAAGCAGGAATGATAGTAACAAATAATTTATATTACCTAGCATAGGCACTTACCTAAGGTAACTAAGTTAAAAACAAAGGTCTCTTTCTATGGTCCCTGGAGAAAATAGGCACCTTTAAGGGAAATTCACATCTTGTGCAGATTGAGTTGTGTTCTACAGCTGACAGTCTCTCTCCAGCAAAGGAGAAGGAACAGAGAGAACCAAGAGTGGACATTCAATACATGGACCAATCCAAGGAAAAATTGCCTGATAATGTGGACATCCCACAAACAATGAGATTCCTTCTACACCTGAGTTGTTCTTGCCAACATTTGTAATAATTTTTTGTTTGTTTGTTTGTTTTTTGCTGAGCTGCAGAAACACACCTATGTATTTTGCTTGTCATTTTAAAATATTTTTTTTAAGTAACTTCTGATTCACATTTTTAAAATAACTATTTAAGTTGCCATTTATCTATATCTTGACCAGGATTTCATTAGAGAAGTCAAGAATGGTGTTGATGCACTCCTTAAGAGCCCAGTAGTTACTTCTTACCAAAACCCATCAGATTAAATTCCTAGTTATAATTTCTTCTTGTATAACTTTTGTTCATTCAAGTATGCAATATCAGTAATTAGAAGCTAATTTTGAAGATGATGGATAAAGATTAAAATAAGACAGATTCAACCTTAATTTCCTTTATATGCAAAATGTGCTGCTTCATAATTCATCTTCCTCAAGTCAGACTATAAAAGTAGGACTGCTGCTGAATTGAAATGGAAAATGTCCTCTTTACTCTGTTGCTTCAAGTGTATGTAGATTATGTAGATTAGAAAAAAGAGACCTTGTAAACTAAAGAACAAGTGAAATGACAGAAGAGGAAAGAGAGTCCATGGTTTACAGAGTTCAGCTGCTACGCATACTTAGAGATGAAATTTGACTTTTTTAGCAATCATGCCATTGGAATGGGCTGCCCAGGAAGGTGGTGGAGTTGCCATCCCTGGAGGTGTTCAAGAAAAGACTGGCTGGAGCACTTCGTGCCATTGGATAAGGCTGGGTTCTAGGTTGGACTGGATGATCTTGGAGGTCTCTTCCAACCTGTCTTTATTCTATTCTATTCTATTCTATTCTATTCTATTCTATTCTATTCTATTCTATTCTATTCTATTCTATTCTATTCTATTCTATTCTATTCTATTCTATTCTATTTTTCTATGCTATGCTATGCTATTCTATTCTAACATAACTTTATGAGAAAAGAGATGCCTGCTTATAGATGTTTTATTCTGTGTTTTAATTTTTTGTCAGCATTACTATTATTGACTTACTGTTTTCCCAAGGTAGGAATCTATATCCCAATGCAATTAATTTTGTTCTGATTGCTGTTAAAGGTATTTCTTGATTTTTTTCACGTGAGGTAATGATGAGGTTTTTGACCAGTTGCTTCAAATTAAACGGTAGTAGAGAGCAATAAGGGCACACTTCCCTGTCTCTGTACTATGAAGTGGGTCAGAAACAGGCATTGGCAGGTATAAAGCATCCAAGAGCTGCAAGAGCTGCTTCTGTCAATGTTCAAATGGTGCTGCTGGTAGTATCTGAAAGGAGATGTACTTTCAGCAGAATAAATCTGAGATATTTATAAGACAGGGCTTTATTCCAAGTGTCAAATTATTTAAAACAAATATTAATGCTTTTTTTAAAAGGCAATTACATGTGTCAGTTGGATATCAATACACTTCTGTCTTGGTGTTTTGTAGTTCCCAAATAGTTATGTTTCATTTAGCCAGATAGATGTGCCTTTGAGTATCATTTATTTGGAGAAAGGGAGTGTTTGGTTTTGTTTTTTGTTCTTTTTTTCACAGGAACCATTTTTTTTTCATTAGGGTTTTGTTGTTGTTTTGATTTTGTTTGGTTTGTTGGGGTTTTAAGGATTAATAGATTGATGAGGTTTACTTTTTGCTACAGAGCGTTGCAAGATAGCTACTGCCTTGGTAAACACAAATAGCCATTTTCAGGATGTGCTTGAGCATTTAAATGGGTCTCATCTCAAAGCATGTGGTTTAGCTAATGAGAGAATTGACTTCAGATTGTCCCATAAATTGCATTCTGGTATAGTCAGAAAGGTGTAAACTGATTTACTGTGAGAAAAATCACTTCTGCCTCAGGAAGTTGTGGGGGTGGTAAACTGCAGAATTTCAGCCCCATTTTTGTAAGGTTCAGAGAGGAACTGTGACAGTCTACACTAGCCTGGCCATACTGTTGGGCAAAAGTACTGTTTGATCATGTTATCTCTTTTCTTCACTTGTATCAGTCGCCCTGCTCCACAGTGTAAATAACAACTTAAAAGTATGTTTTAAAAAATAAATATCAGTGATATCGTTTCATCCATGTACTTAAGAGAATAAAACTTTACATTGTGACAAAACTTACTTTCATAGCTGAAAATTAATTGCATACATCAAAAAGATTTCTTGCCTCTGTACTATATCAGGGAAAAAATGCATATACAAATGTTATATTCTTTATTTATTATCTGGGGGGGAAATACCTCAGAAGCCTTAAAAACTAAGAATTGTAAATGAAAGCTAACCTTTACTGACATATTTATTTTTATAGAGATATACTCAGAATCACATTTCCCTGAACATGGAGGCCCCTTAGGTTAGCTCGGCTGGTCTGGTTCATTAGGCAAAAGAGTGTTATATCCTTCTACAGAGTTTCAGATGATCCTCATTTTAGGTTAACCAAGGCTTAGGTTGCCTTAGGCTTCTTCAGTGAGCAGTGAAAATAGAACCCCCAAGAAGCAGTTCCCATCTCCAGTCACAAGAATTGACCTCATAATGTTGCCATCTTTCCTTCCTAGTTGTGAGGTCTTATAAGTAATATTTTCTTCCTTTAGGTAGTTTGGTTATGTGCACAATGTTAGGTGGGGAAAAATCCGACCTGTCAACATTTATATACCATGCAGTGCTTTGTAACTATTAAGTTAGGGATTGTTAGCATTTTATTGTGGGTTCTTGCATTTGGATAATTCCTCCTAATTAAATAATTTAAATACAATTGTTAATGTCACTTTATTCAGTATTTATTAGCTGGTTGTTGTGGAAAATATTTCTGAAAGGAGAACAGACCAAGATAATAATTTTCTGTATAAGTCAGCTGGTTTAAAGGCAACAGATGCACAATTTTAATGTATTATCTGTGTTAGCAGAGTTGAATGAATAATAAAAAGAGATTTTTGAGTATGTTTGGGTTAAAGTGAATTAACTTTAATTCACTGAAAGGAGTATTTCTCAAAATGCTTTTAAATCCTCAGTTCTGTAAATTAATTAATCACAGTACTTACCTGAGAAACCTGCTGCTATTTGGTCAGCAGCTGGAGAGTCTTGTTTTGCAGTAAAGAATGTAAATACATAGCTAAGTAGTCAGACATAACATTATTCAATTAAATTCTGTATTTACAGTCTGTAAATAACTCAATGATAAACATAATTTCTTAAATTCCAATGTACAAATAGTATTGAATAATGAAGATGTCAACCAAAATATTAATTGATCTGCATTAGAAAAACATCTTGGATCTCATAATCTGTATAACATGCAATGATATTTCATCAGATATATTGATTAGGGTTATAATACAGTGTACCTATGTGGTACCAACCATGAAACTTGTTCAGTAATGTTTTTTTTCTGGTTTTATCATGACCTGTGTCTCACATTCTCCTTGTTGCTGCTCCGTGTCCCAGGTAACTCAAACATTATTTAATTCTTGGTTTGTTTTAATTTTTTTTTTCTTTAAAAAGAAAGGACTTGGTGACTCAATCAAATGTAGATGCCTTATCGACTAGGAGCTCAATTACTTCCAATCAGCAGTATAAATGTGATTTGTATGTACATCCAACTGCACATTATATTGACAGCTGCAGGAAAGTAATGAAATAGGTCAGGATAAAGACACAAGTTTATGCAGCACTATTGCAGTACCCTACTTGTCGATCAAACTGGAAGCTCTTAGATTTTTTTCATCCTTTTGATTTTGACTTTTGCTGTGTTTGTGATTAACATTTTGCAATTAACACAGAGGTCTCTGTAGCACTTATATTAAAACCATAACATTAGAAGAGTGTTAAATACCCTGGGAATACAGTTCATGTCACTACAACTTAAGAATTTATATTGCTGGAAAGGTTATAAAAACACAGTTATAAAGTGCTACGTAAAAGTTATATAAGTGCATAAAAGACACAGCTTTAGTTGGCAGAAATAGTTGTGACCAACAGGAGCTGGGAACAGGTGGACTAAGGTCTGATCAATGGTATCTCTTGAAGTTCTTTTTTGATAGCTAGTGTCTTATAATCAGTCACAGATTGTGCTTAGACTGAGTTTTCCTAAGGAAAATGTTATATGTGAGTCTTGGCCTCTGTCACCCCAGTTTAGCAGTGCTTGAGGCTGTTTTCTGTTTAAATGTATGTATATGACCACATATGGTGGACACCTGTGTTCTTCACTGGCTCCCTGGGGTACATACAGAAGTTCAGGCTTTCTCTCTCAGAGTCAAGTGTCTGAAACTACCATCTCATCCTCTTTTCTATTGTTCCTGCATCTCATTTTGGCTTGGGCACTTGGCACTGTTATGCCACTCCCTCAAAAGAAAATGCTCTTCATGCAGATGGGATGGCCTTGGCAGTGCAATATAATCTCCCCACCTCAACCCACATTTGACTGGCAGCTGTGTCCTGGAAAACTGGCGTATTACCTTACAAGGGGCATATTGCCATCCACAGACAATCAGGAACCTCGGCAGCAAAATTATCACAAATGAATATCAGCTGCTAACGTTCAAGAACTGTTTCCAAGTCATTGGGGCTGGCTAGGAGCATGAAGTCTTTATTCTATTTATTACTAAATGCAGAAGTCTCTGTTGCACACCACCTGCTGTCCTTCATACAAATAAATCTAGATGGAAGAATAATTCTCCATACAATATTACAGCATAGACATTGGTGTTCTTTCATGAACAGATGAAGAGATGCAATTTTCAGGAATATTTTGAATTAAAAAATCAGAAGATGTGTTAAATATATTAGGCATTATATTATATATTAAGCAAGTCTTATCTTACCAATGCAGCTGAGAAAGACTCTGTGGTCAGCAGTGAATCAGACTGCTACCAGTGTTAGCAAATTAATCACAGAATCACAGAATGCTAGGGACTGGAAGGGACCTCAAAAGATCATCCAGTCTAATCTCCCTACCAGAGCAGGACCACCTTTTGTTTTTGATTTTTTTAATCACAGTCCAGTTTTCATTTTTATTTTCTTTTATATCCCACTTCTCCCCCATCACTTTCCATTCCTCTCCATCTTCCTCTTTTCGTCTCCATCTCCTTCCTTTTTTCCTATCTTCCTCTTTTCATCTCCATCCTTTTCCTCTCTCATCTCCCTCCTCTCAGCACCAGCTCCCCTTTCATACCCCACGCTGCATTTTCCCCTTTTTTGCCCCAAATCCCAGAGCACCTGGGTTCTGTTGGAGTCTCCTCCCATCCCAGGTGTGACTACTTTGCCTTCCATACCCACTCGCCTATTTAATCCACCCCAGAAAGGCAGAAGTTTCAAACTATGCCCATCTGGGCAGAGCAATTCTCCTGTTATCACTGGTGAGTCCCCATGGTGCACGCTGGGTGAATGGGAGTGGGACAAAGGCTGGGAGGCCAGATGGCTCTCTGGTTAGGCAGGAATAGGCTTGATGGTCGCTCTCATATCACCCATGGGTGATGGCTGTGCCTGTTTACTTAGGCTGAGCACCTCTATGTTTAGTTGGTAGAAGCAAGATTTGGTTCCTGTTTAAGCCCCTACACAGCAACTTCCTCTTTGCACAAGGAGGAGGTTGCTGATTTCAGGGAGTTTGCAGATGACAGCAAGCTGACTGCTTTCTAACCCACTGAATGTACTGGGACAACTCTACCAAAGGCATGGCAACCAGGTGAAGCAGAAGCAAACATAAAGTTGGCCTGAAGAGAAGTATGAAAGCAACAGAATCTACCAACTACAAGAGCTATCCTGGCTGAGCTGCAGAAGCTGGAGTGTCTCCACCCAACACCTAGTGAAGAGGCACTTGCTTCAGAGTTAGGTCAAGCCCAAACAAAGCCAGAATTAACTCACCTCCCTTGGTTCCAGCATTCCCATTTTCCTAGTATTTCCATATTGGTTAAAAGGATTCAAAAGGTGATTCAAGACTACAAAATCACAAAAACATTCTGGTTGGAAAAGACACCCAGCATCACCAAGTCCAACCAATATCCCTACTCTACAAAGTTCACCCTTAAACCATATACTCGAGCACCACATCCAAATGATCTCTAAACGCATCCAGAGTTGGTGACTCAATCACCTCCCTGGGCAGCCCATTCCAATACTTCACCAGTTGTTCTGTAAAAAAAATAATGTTTCCTAGTGTCTGGTCTAAACCCACCCAGCCACAGATTGAGGCCAGTCTCTTGTTCTGTCACTACCTGTGAGGAGGGGCCATCAACAGCCTCTCCACAACATCCCCACCTCCCTCAGTTGCTCCTCATAAGATTTATTCTCCAGGCCCTTCACCAGCTTTATTGCCTTCCTCTGGACCTGTTTCATCCTTCTTCTGATGAAGTGCCTGCCCAAAACTAAACACAGTACTCAAGATGTGGCCTCACCAAAACAGAATACAAGGGGACAATCACCTCCCTATCCTTGCTGGACACAGTAGTTCTAATACAAGTCAGGATGCCATTGACTTTCTTTGCCAGCTGGGCACATTGCTTGCTCATATTGAGTTGTTTGTCTACTACCACCCCCACTTCCCCTTCTGCTAGGCAGCTTTCCAGCCACACTTCCTGAAGCCTGTAGCATTGCTTGGAGTTGTTGTGGCCCAAGTGCCAGATCTGGTATTTTGCCGTACTGAAGCTCGTGCCATTGACATTGGCCCATTGATCCAACCTATCCAAATCTCTCTGTAGAGCCACCCTACCATCATGAAGATTAACACTCCCACCCAACTTGGTGCCACACTCTATGTCTCCATTAAAATCATCAATAACAATGTCAAAAATAAGTGAGTCCTGGGGGACACCACATGTGACCGGCTGCCAGCTGGATTTAACTCCATTGACCACCACCCTTTGGACCCTTTCGTCCAGCCAGTGCTTTACCAAGCCAGTGCTTGTCCAAGCTATAATGAGCAGTCAGTTTGTCCACAAGAGTTCTATGGGGAAGAGTGTCAAAGGCATTTTGAAAATATAGGTAGATGATATCCACAGCCTGCTTCATACCACTGTCTTGTCAGAATGAAAGAAATGAATGATCTGAGATTTGGTCACAGTCATGGGTACCTGCCATACCTTCTTAATCAGGAAATTAGATGATACAATAAAAAGCATGCCAGGCAAACTACTATTTTAAAATGTGATTTTATTGAGAAAAAAAAAAATATTTCTGGAGTAATTTTTAATTATTTTTTTGTTCAGATATTTGTTTTTCATTTTTAGTTCATTTAAACTGATTTCTTTTAAAAAAGAGAGAGAGAGAGAGAGAACGAACTTAGAAATAGTACACTTGAATTTTGAGATCACCTCAATTTGCCTCTTCTGAAGATCCATTGAGCCAGAGTTGCTACACAGGTCTTTAATGAAGAGCACAATGCTGCACTGAACAGTTGTGGAGAGCTAGAAGTAAAACCAAAGTTTAGTTTATTCTTCCCTAATTCTGTTCAGTTTTATAGTGCTAAAAAGAGTGAAAAATACGGGTCTTCAATTTTTTTCTAACAAGACAAATATGACACTGGATGCATGTAGCTGGATGAAATGTTAGTAACCTGTTGGCATTTTTGCATACTGTATTCTCAGAATATAAATTAATTTTGTTTTAACTCACAGTCTTTAGGGCAACTTTATTTGACCTTTTCTAAATACTACCTCTATTTATCCCTGGGCAGCTGACAAAGTCTCTTTCTCTGTGACATGGTATTTGTTAGAAAATATGAAAGTCAAGTTTGATTTTAAATTACTGGCTTCACACATTCTAGTTATATTGAGAAAAATTGTGGGTCAGATTTAGCCTTGTTAAGCATGCTAGTGAATTTTGCCCCTAATTTGTTCCAATATTGTTTGGAACATTTTAATTGCTTCTTTCACATCCCAGGTGCTCTTAGCCAGTCAGCCCCAGCTACATGAATGAGACAAAAGGGATACAGGGGACTGAAACCTGGCTTCAGAGTTAAGTTGCACAGAGTAGTTCATGTTTTCATGTCTCTTACCACTATGTAGAGTGAAAGATGCCTTCCAATTCATGGCACAAGTTAAATGTGTTTTTTCTATCAGGGGTGAATAAGCACGCATCCTGGGAAAACAGGTAAATGCAATGCACTGGTTTTCAGCATCTCTTTTGCCATGATGGTCACGATGAGTTTTGCTGGGCTTTATGTTGTAATTGCTAGCAGAGTAGTGATACATAATAAGCTGGCTGCCAACTGGGCTGAGAAACTCACAGCAGGGTGGCCGAGTACATGAGAACCCCACATGGAAGGGCACATCTGAAACAAAGCTCTGATCCAAGTGCTTGGAGGGTCTCTGGAGTGCAGTCTCTCCAGCTGCAGGTTTCTCACAAATTCAGTACAAACCGTTTGAAATCTTTGGGTGTTCCAGCAAGCGACAAATTTATGAAAGGAAAAAAATATGCTGTCAGCACTTTGCTCACAGTCCATTGTTAAGTTTATGAGAATTCAGCCTTAAAAAATGTAGAACCGACATTTTCTGAAAATAACTGGAATGTCAGTAGGTGAAGGTGTCCAAGTTTATGCTCCTTTGTTTTATAAAGTCAGTACATATAACTAAGCTGACAAGGTGAACTCACTACACGAATTAGCATTCAGTGTTTGCCAAGTTTTCCCAGCCTTTATTTCAGGGAGTAGAGACGTTGAATTTCAGGAAGGGGGTTGTGCACCTGACGTGATGTGGGAGTGATATTGTGTGCAGGTATCTATCCCACATACTAATGAGAAGGTTAAACCTTCTCTGCTTCCATCATGATAAATTCATGTCTTTCTGAGCCACTGAGCCCCTCCTCCAAGAGAGACATCATAAATAATTCTGGCAACATTTTAAAGCAAATTAGAGTTTGGCTTTGTGGTGTTTTCCACACTATACTTGCACAGAAAGGATTATAGATGTCAAATATTTTATCATTGCTGTACGTTTTTTGATCTACTGCATAGATGGGAATGCTGTTACCAGGAGTTTGTAAGACCTCTAAGGCTAATCAACTGCACATAAATTAGTGATATGAGAGAGCATCCTGTTAAGAACAAAGAAACCATAAAACGATCCAGATGCAGCTGCATCTCAGAATTACTTCATATGCTGGCTGTTAAATGTCTTGCAAATGCTGTTGATTCCTCTTGAATGCAGCTCTTGTTAACTGTACACTAATCCTATTTGTATGCAGTGGCTATGTAAATTTCTTTTTATAAGTTGTTTTTTTTTTTCCCCAGGCAAATTGGACTTGTATACAAGAGACCTTGATGATGTTATGATTCATAGGAGGAACTGATATATTACACACACTGAGGCATGACAATCAATACAAGACAGAATTATGAATCTCAGGTGGATGTCTGCGACCCTCTCATAGCTTAAAAGAAACAGAAAAATCTGTTAATAAACATTTTTTCTCTGAGAATTAAATTCAAAAGCATCTTTTGCTGCTCTATCCAATGAGCATTCCGTGTGTACATAACATATCTTAATATGCAGACATTCTACATTAGTTCTGACCTGGCAAAAGGTCTAAAACCATACTCAACATTTAATCTGAGGTACTAATTGAAAAATAAGACCACCACTTAAATACTTGTCTAAATGAGAGCCACAGGCTCTTCAAATAAAATATGCTATGCATAATGAGTTTGAAGAAATACCTTTTTCACTTTTTAAAGTGAGTAAGTTTTTATTAGTGTTTTTACCAGCAGCTTGGTGATTAGAGTGAGAGTATCCTACAATAAAACTTGTTTCTAAGATTTTTCTTTACTGGCTTGTTTTTCTTTGCTTTTGGTGTTTTGTTGGTTTTGTTTGTTTGCTTGTTTGTTTGTCTGTTTTCCCAGCTCGTTGGTCATTTGGTTCATCTGGTTTTCTTCTACATCAACTGAAGCTAAAAACATTTAATTATTGTTGATAATTATGAATTGTGCTATCTGTAAAATTGGGCTAGTTGCCTTAGAACAGAGCCTGATATCTGTACAATAGGAAGTTTATGATGACACAGGTATAGTGCTAGAAATATGGCTTTTCAAATACTTATTTGTAAAATACAGAGGAAAATAATAGAGGAACACAGGAAACCCCTTTGAAATATATGAAAAATGCAGAGTTAAAGATTTTATTTCTAACTCAGAAAAATGTTGCCCTGGATGAATTAAAAAAAAAAATAAAAAAATTAAAGGATACAATTACCCAGATTCAAGTGGGTGTCAATAGCTTGCATTGAATTTGTTCTGAAAAAGTTTTAAACACAGTCTACTTTGAATTTTAAAACTTTTCTCAGTGTCTGTGTGTCAGCAGTCCAATAAAGACATTGGAATGAAGAAATGTCATCATAATGTTTAAAAGTAAAAAAAAAAGACTTCATGGGAAGTTATAGATAAAGTCTATTTATCTAAGAAAAAACCCCCAACAGTATAAAAAATTATTTAATCATGATTTTTATGCACATATGTGTGGAACAGCACTGTGATGATTGAAGAGGCTTGGTTTTAATTGACTATGATACATGAAGATCCTCTAGCTGGAAGCTGAAACTAGGAAAATTCAGGCTTTATTCACGACACACATTTTTAATTGCAAGGGTAATTATCCATAGAAACAGCTATTTAAAGGTTATGATGGCCTCCCTGGCACTCGAAATTTTGAATATTAAATTGGATATTTTTTAAAACAGCTTCTTCAAAAAGGTCTGCTGTTTTTTAACCTAGTTATTTGACTTGAAGTAGGAATTAATTCCAAGAAGACTTATTGAATGTGCTTGCTAGTCCTTAAAAGTAGATTACTTCAATGGCCCTCTCTGTATTTGAAATGCTATCAATAAAAAGGGAAAGAACTAAACAGAACTACTTTAATGAGCTTATCTGAAAACTTGGTCTGATTAAATTTATTAAATATTATAGATGCACTTTGTGCACCCAGATAATATGGCACAGAATCGGTTCAGTGACAGAGACTTGTCTTGAAGTATTTTTTGTGTTGCTTTGATTCTATGCTCGAGGGAACTGGAAGACCCTCACAGAATAATTTAACAGTCTGTAATTTAGTAGAAAGTGTGTGATCTATGTGGGCTGGATATTAATGATCATAATAATCTGTAACTTTATACTATGTATATAAGCCCTCATTCCTAAACTACAGATCACATGTGCTGGGTGCTATACAAATGCAAATTATGCTTTCATGAACCCTGTGTGCAAAGGCACAAATCTCTCTTACTTTGTCTACATAACTATAGTAGGACAAACCAGGTCTTTGCAAAGCAAAGCCTATGCTTCATATTGTTTGTCATTCTAGAAAATTGTTTCCCATCCAGGCTAAGTAGATTTAATCATCTGTGTCCAGGGTTCATGAAAGAGAAAATCCCTTCCTGCTGCTTTTAATTTCATAATGTAAAATAGATCTTTAGATCATGGAGGGAATGATCTCCAGGACATTGTCTCCAGGGTAAGCCTGGTGATAAGATGTAGCCTTCTTGTTACCAGAAAGGAGCAATGGAGTTGTACCGCAGAGCATAACCTAGATTAATGAAACAGTATATGCTGCTGGGAGTTTCAAGGCATATGCCAGTCTGAAATAGAATCTGGGAAAGTGTATCATCCAGATACAGTGAGACATGTGAGATGTACCACTGCATTCACAAAGAAAGCAGTCAGACAAAAAAAAAAAA
>VWZI01008666.1:18106-61129 GCA_013396835.1 Psilopogon haemacephalus | reverse complement strand
AAAAAAAAAAAAAAACTTTTTTTTTTTTTTCACTTTGGTATGACTTCTGTTTGAATGAAGAGATAGAATATCTCTTTTGGTTCAGCTAAAACTTTTTGACAGTTTAGTTAAGTGGGAAATGTCTGCATTTAAATTTTGCCCCCCTTTGAGGGTACTAGTTAATGACCTTTCTTTGGAAATAAAATAAATTTGCTACTTTATAAACTCCTGTGTTAAATAGAGCAGTACATAGATTTCTTGTTCAGTGAGTAAGTTCTTGCAATATTAGGTGCACAAGCTGCATGCTGGACTTGAAAAGTTAAAGTTATTAGAGAGTGAGCTAGGTTAGAAAGATGCCTCCTTGCAATGCAGATTAATTTAAAAGATATTTTAAATATGCATTTAGCATTGGTGACTGGGCAAACATGGATGTTTGAGTCAGAGGAACAATTTGCTATTTATGAATGTCAGATTACATAAATAATTAGAATATAATTTTTTACACTGAGACTTAAGCAAACATCTGCCTAAATGTATGCCCAGCAGTCCTTTTGAGCATTTAAATAAATTATGTCATCCTGACTACTTCAAAAAATGAGGTCACTTATTTCAGCACCAATAATCATAAGGGAGATTTGAACAAGGTATTTGTTATTAAAAACCTTCCATAGGATAGTAAAATTATTACGTAAATGGCATTTGCAAATACATCTGGATATTAAAGCCATGTAATCCATACATTAATGTGTGTCATGTATCATGTTGAACATCTTGTTGCATTTGGCTCTGAGTGGGGACCATGCAAAAGTTTCACTCTGTATTTGTCCTTTCTAGCACAAAAGTGTATCATATATAAATGATAATTGTATTTGGCTTGTTTGCTGAGAAGCAGCAGGATTTTTTCATGTTGAAAGCAAGAGTAAAATAGATACAAGGCTCTGTGGGAGACTGTAGACACTAAATTATCATACATTTGGAAATATGTACTCAATAATCACTCGTGTGCAGGCTTCTACAAAGCCTTTGTGAATGCTCTAGGTGCAACACAAAACAACATTTACCAGTCCTCTGCTCATTATAAAAGTGAATAAAAGAGTGAAATTCTTGAAAAATATGCTGTTAGTTTCATAACAGTTACTCTTCAATGCACTTTAAAGACAAATATTTGAAATGTCTTTAAATATTAGCAAAGTAAAAATTCAGCTGTTCCTTATAGGGCCTTTGTTAAGTAATCCAAATGGAAAAGAGATAAGAAAAAAAAAAAAAAGGCAAATAGTAACTATGTTTAAGCAGTCAGATAACATAATTTCACAAACACTCGTTGATGTTATATATTTATTTTCTTTTATGTTTCTAAGTTTGAATAATAGTACTACTGAAATAAATGCTAAAGCAAGGCACATTGTTAAGGGAAGAGGCACAGGCTGATTTGATATAAATCCCTCCAAGCATACCGCTTTTTGCAGTGAAGCTTACAATTTTGACCCATACTATTCACAGTGCCTGTGGTATTTGCAAGTTGTGAAGCCTCGTGTTTAACACTAACGTCTTAAAAGGCAAAATTACAATGTGCCATCAACTTGTTCATGGCAGGAACAGGAAAAGGATAAGCTTTAATACTGCAAGGCATGATTACACTGGTCCTTACTGAGGTACAGGCTGAACATGATCCTTCACTTGCAGTCTGTCTATAGAGAGGACCAGGAATTTTGTTTCATTGCCCTAATATGTGTTTCTATTTACATCCTGCTTTTGAGCAAAGGTGCAGCTATGAGCTGTGGCCCTACCAGGTGGAAACACATCCACAGTCAGCTGGGAGGCAGATGGCAGCAGATTCTCCAGATTGTGGTGACCATTTTTAACTGTCACTTTTCTGGCTCCAGATGGCTTCATTAGGCATTGGAATTTAGCCCTTATTCTTGATCACCAAGGTTGCTGGTTAGTTCTCAGGGGCAGGATGGAACCAAGCCTTTGCATGGTGGGGCTTGGGTGTCAACTTGATACTATAAAATCAGGTACCAGCTGAGACAGAAGCCTGATGACACTTGTCCTCTTCCTCTGCTTTGCTGAAAGGCTTTTCTGTTTCAGCAATGGTCTCAGATTAGACAGGAGGTAAGCAGTAGCCTCTGACGAAAGGACACGGTGAGAAATGCTCCCATAGACATGTCCTCTTCTCTGTTGGGAAAGGACAGGT
Organism: Psilopogon haemacephalus; assembly: GCA_013396835.1. NCBI lineage: Eukaryota > Metazoa > Chordata > Aves > Piciformes > Megalaimidae > Psilopogon > Psilopogon haemacephalus. Next base: position 58,956 of record VWZI01008666.1, on the reverse strand, counting down.
GAGATCTGTCCTAGAGACTTTCCATCCACTGAGTGCATCAAAGCTCAATGTAGATGACAGGTTTGCCTTTGTAACTCCAGTGATTTCAAAACAGATGCTTAAGAGCCTAGTAACCAAGCAGTGTCCACAGATAATAAATTTGGATTTAAACCCAAGCTGTGGCCGACTGTAAATATACTGTGGAAGATATAAAACCATACATATATAGAAGTAGTTATCTAAATTATAACACTGCAGGTTAGATCGATTTTAGTTCTCAAATAGAGCTTTCCTCCCTTCTAACATAATTTTCTTTTTTCTTATTACCCTCATCCTTCGCATGTTTTCTTCCGCTTATGTGAGTTTTATGGGGCATTAAAATTCTCTAAGTATTCTCTTTCCCTTACCCATTTCCTCAGCTTTGTCTCCAGCCTTATCTCCAGCTCTGTTAAAAAAAATAGATTTGTTCGTCTCATTTTCTCTAGTTCTGTATTCTTCCTTGACGTTGACTACATGCCCTCTGTTTGCAACTAAAAAGTATTTTGGAAATTAGCTTTCACACAGTGAATAAGCTGTCTTACCAAAATTATTTTCCCAGCATAATGTCCTTTAACACTGGAACTATTTTGTATTCCTGGAATGTTTCCTTGCTCACCCCTCTAGTTCATTTCTGCTGTGACACCATTCCTCTATAGTTAAAATTTTATGCTCTCTATCCTGTTTGTTTCTTTCCATCTGGTAACATGTCATTATTTATCCAAATAAATATCAATGTGGCCTCAATGACAAGTAGGGCATGATGAAGTCAGTAACAGATTTTCTGATTTCTGTTCTTCCAATGTCTATACCTCTGATATCCTTAAATCAATGTTTCCCCACTCATTTTTCAAACTCTGAATATTATTGTTTTCCTATTGTCCATATATACTTCCACTTTGAGAAGTTTGTCTATTTTAATTTATTTCTTGTGGACTTTTCATGAATTACCTTACTCTCGAGTCTTGGATTCTGCTCTTAGTTTCAAATACCAGAAATTACTTATGATTTCAAATCAGTATCACCTTTTCTGTTCTCCAGATACATTCTCCTCACACTGTATAGATTGCCAAGGCTTGGGTAAAGAAATCAGAAGCCATTGCTATTATCCATAGATATATTGGCTAGATGGTCGCACACAGAGAGTGGTGATCAAGGGCACATTGTCCACCTGGAGACCAGTGACAAGTGGCGTCCCTCAGGGGTCAGTGCTGGGACCAGTGCTGTTTAACATCTTTGTCAGTGACATGGACAGAGGAATCGAGTGCACCCTCAGCAAGTTTGCAGATGACACCAAGCTGTGTGGCACAGTTGACTTGCTGGAGGGCAGTGATGGCATCCAAAGGGACCTGGACAGGATGGAGAAGTGGGCCCAGGCTAACCTCATGAAATTTAACAAGGCCAAGTGTAAGGTCCTGCACCTGGGTCGCTGCAATCCCAAGCACAAATACAGGTTGGGTGGTGAGTGGCTGGAGAGCAGCTCTGAGGAAAAGGACCTGGGGGTCTGGGTGGATGAGAAGCTCAACATGAGCCTGCAGTGTGCACACGCGGCTCAGACAGCAACTGTGTGCTGGGCTGCATTAAGAGAGGCATTACCAGCAGGGCAAGGGAGGTGATTCTCCCCCTTTACTCTGCTCTTGTCAGACCCCACCTGGAGTACTGTGTGCAGTTCTGGAGCCCCCAGCACAAGAAGGACATGGAACTGTTGGAGAGAGTCCAGAGGAGGGCCACGAAGATGATCAGAGGGCTGGAGCACCTCTGCTATGAGGACAGGCTGAGAGAGTTGGGGCTTTTCAGCCTGGAGAAGAGAAGGCTTCGGGGAGACCTTATAGCAGCCTACCAGTATCTGAGGGGGGCCTACAGGAGGGCTGGGGAGGGACTGTTCACAAGGTCTTGTAATGACAGGATGAGGGGGAATGGGTTCAAATTGGTGGAGGGGAGATTTGAACGGGATGTTAGGAAGAAATTCTTCACAGTGAGGGTGGTGAGGCACTGGAACAGGTTGCCCAGGGAGGTTGTGTCTGCTCCCTCCCTGGATGTGTTCAAGGCCAGGCTGGATGAGGTCTTGAGTGACCTAATCTAGTGGGAGGTGTCCCTGCCTATGGCGGGGGGTTGGAACTGGATGATCTTTGAGGTCTCTTCCAACCTAAACCATTCTATGATTCTATGATACTGTGAACTTTCTGCTTTGAATGTCATCTGGTCAATTGACAACAGATTCTCTTTCCAGAAAACAAGTCCTACTGTCCTCATTGATTATTTTATACAAGTGTTTCGAGAGGGGCTACTCTTTGCAGTTGTTGTGTGTTGAAAAGCACTGTAGAGTTATAGGTTCCTGTCTAGTACTTTTTTTTTAAGGTTAACAAAACTAGAGCTACTACAGTTCAGTCAGAAGAATAGTGAAGATAATATTAACTTCAAGATAAAACTATTTATCAGTGTGAAACACTTGGTCTCCCTTTATCATTTTCTGCCTTTCTTTGCTGAGAGAAAGGGCAAGTAACATAGTGTTGCCAACCTGTTATTCCTTCCTCCTACGAAACATCTATTTCTACTGTAGGTGGCAGTTAACATTGTTTGTCCCACTTTATCTCGATTAAAGTAGTGGGAGGAAATCTTGTGCCCTGTGGAGCTGCTGTGTATATAGCCTCTTTCTCTGTTAGGCTAGTGAGTGGGCTGCGTCTGAAGTTAAAACATGCTTGTTTTTTCCCTGCTTGAAGGTCAATGGGACTGCTCGATAGTTAGATAATGTCTCTGTGTACTACCCCCATGCAGGTCAAAATCCTAGTTTTTCACAAGGAGAGAAATTCAGGGCCAAACTAAGTTCGGAATCTGTTTTGTATTTCACAGAACTGATAAAATATTGATATCAGATGGCACTCACAAAAACAGACTCTTCTTTTATTATCACCTACAGATTATAAGCATGTCTATATATGTAAATCATTTAATTCACATTTTAGTCTTCTAATTATATGTTTATGTAAATTATCTGTTAAAATAGGAATTATCCCTTATTATTTTTTCCTTAACTAATAAAAAGAAATTGTATTATGTACTGATGAATTAGACCATCAAAACCAAATCCAGAATATGATTATGAAAGTAAGAAAATACCTGTAGAAATAATATAACTAAACCACAAATAACAGAGAAGTTACAAATAACAGATAAGTGTCTAAAGTTAGGAGGAAATTAAAAGCAGACTTGCAAGACAAAGTAAATGTGGCTTGGTTCTCAGAGGAACTGAAAACTTGTCACCTCTGGCAGTCACAAAAGCTGGCATTTTTTAAAAACAGGATACACATTCAGTGCATCTTTCTCCACCAGAGCATAGTGTGGAGCCAAGGAGTGAGTCCTGTGGAATTTCCTTAAAATTTCTTACTGTTTTTTTTTATGCATTTGTTACTGCACTATTCTCCCTCCTGTGGAAAGCTAACTTTCACGTATTAGGATTCTGATCCTGGAAATGACAGAGAGATCTTTGGAACTTGAGCTTGGTGGTTATTTTGTATGGCTAGATTTATACTCAATGGGTAGATAAATTCACCTGCATGGGTACATGGGACACAGTGAGTAGCCATCAGGATTGGGCACCAGTTGAAGCATGAAGTGAAATTCTGCTGTGTCACTCTGCCTTTTTTTCTGAAGAGGAATGGAGGGAGTGGAGCTTAAAGGAAGAGGGAGAACAGTACACAGACAGATCTTCCTTCATGGTTTCACAGGTTCACTGTCAGACACAGTATGAGCATAGAATAGAATAAGCCATGTTGGAAGAGACCTCTACTTCCCATAGTGCAGAAATAGCCTTGATGACATAGAATCATAGTAATAGTTTGGGTTGGAAGGGACCTTAAAGTTCTTCTAGTCCAACTTCCATGCTGTAGGCAGGGACATCTTCCACTACAGTAGGTTGCCCAACATCATATCCAATCTAACCTTCCAGGAATGGGGCATCCACAACTGATCTTGGTAACCAGATTTCCAGTATCTCATCATCCTCATAGTGAAAAATTTCTCCCATATATCTACTCTAAATGTACCCTCCTTCAGTTCTGAGCCATTACCCCTTGTCTTATCACTACATGCCTTTGTAAAAAGTCTCTCTCCAACTTTCTTGTGGGTCATCCACAAACTTTGTGAGAGTGCACACAATTCCACTTTCAATGTCCTCACCAAAGATGTTCAATAATACTGATGCCAGTACAGACCCTTGAAGTACAGACCCACTCTTACTGGTCTCCACCCATACATTGAGTTGTTGACTACAACTCTTGGGAGTGAGATCATCCAGCCAATACCCTATCTGCCAAGTGGTTTACACATGAAAAATGTGTCCTTTCAATTTAAAGACAAGGATGTTGTGTGAACAGTGTCAATGATTTGTACAAGTCCAAGTAGGTGACATTAGTCATTCTTCCCTGATCCACTATCATTGGAACGTTGAAGAAGCCACCAAATATGTGGTGAAGCCATGATGGCTGTCACCAATCATCTCCTTATTTTCTGTATACGTTAACGTAGTTTCCATGAGGATCTTCTACATGGTCTTGTCAATCACAGAGGTGAGACTGACTTGCCTGTAGTTCCCCAGGTTTATCTTTTTGCCTTTTTTTAGAATGGGGGCTGTGATTCCCCTTTTCCAGCCACTGGGAAGTTCACTTGACTGCCACAGCTTTTCAAATATGATGGCTAGCGCAGCAGCCAGTTCCCATAGGTTCCTCAGATCTATCTCATCAGGTCTAACAGACCTGTGCATATTCAGGTTCCGTGCATGACCTTTAGCCCAACCTCCTTTGGTAAGAAGCACTTCAATCTCCCTGCCTTTGGATTCTGTGAATTGGGCAGCATGTTTAGAGTACTTGCCAGTGAGGACCAAAGCAAAAAAATTGTCAAGTCCACAGTGGATATTAAAAAGTTCTTCGGTTAGTTTCTTTTAACATATGTGTATTGTCACTCATATTTTTACTTACTGAATGTGAAACTTCTGCAGTCTCAGGGGCATATCACTCACCAATTTCTAAATAATATTTTGCAAATTTCAGCTAAAATAATGCATCGATTTCATCTTGTGATATGACATCTGGAACACTAGCCCCAGCTGTCTTCAGAACCAGTGTTCATGTGGCATCAAAATTAAGCAAAGCAAGCTTACTCATTTACATATTTTGCATATTTATAAAAACACCATTTTCCTGTATCAGTAAAAATCTGGGTGCTGAAACAAATCAAGCCCAGTTCCATTGATTTTAAAGGGCTCAATATGATTGACACCAGCTGCAATTTTGGCCTGCTGTGTTTAGCTGTAGTTTATGTTGAATGGCATAAAGCCAGGAAACATGATGTGTCAAATTTGTAGAAGTGTTCTAAATCTTCTCTTGTGAAGATTCAGCAAACCATACTGATTTAAAATCCATGGAATTTTATAAGCAAAAGAGCTGGGATAAAGCAAAAGTAGCACTGGACCCATGAAACAAGCCTGAAAATTATTTCTGGCAAAGAATATCAGAACATAACGAGTAGAAGTTGCCACAGTATCTGAAATTACATTGCTGTGGCCACTGCGTATTTGCAGTGGTACTTCCAAGATACATTTCTGCTGGAATATTCTCTTGGTTTCTTTTCAGCTTCTGCTGCAGCTGGAGACTCTCAATTTTAATGAAAATAAAAACACAGCTGGGTAGGAACACCATCTCCTGGAAAACAATGAATTCTTAACACTTCATGGAATAACACAAATAAAGAAAAAACACAGTAAGGTATCAAAGATTACACAGAGGAGTCAGTGACAGGCGGAAACAAAGGAAGGAGCTCCAGCTAAAAATACAAGCTTGGGGAAACATGATCTCATGGGAGGGTTTTCTGAGGAATAACTGGAGTGGCTCCAGGAGCGGTTTCCTGTAGAGGGAATGAAGTCTACAGCAGCTGCACCAACATGCAGGCTCAGGTTGTGCTGGTCACCTGAAAAAGCCAGGACACAGCTGAAATATTTGAGAAGGAATTCAGGCATGGTGTCTGTTGGTAACCCTGTAACTGATCCTAATGGACTTTACTGTGAGGTTTTTGTACACATATGTGCACGTGTGAGCACCTGAGCATGTGTTACATACAAACATGTGCATGTATGCCCATTAATACTGTTTGTATGGTTGCTAAATAGGTGGAAGTATTGTGTTACTGACATAGCTGCTGTGTTGGTAGATTTAATTACTGATTTTATGGTAGGACATCATCAGTTTGAAATACCACTTGCATCTGGACACACTTTTGCTGCTTCAAGATATACATAAAATTACACTAGCTGTAAAGTATTAGAGGTTGAGGTATTCCACCTGTTGTTCCTTTTAGGATGTTTGACAGTGTTTCACTTACGGTGAGTTTCTCCAGCTACTCAGTATCACCTTTAGTTTTAGTCATCTTGTTGAAAATAAGGAGAAAAATGCTTCTCAAGGGGAGAATTTTTCTGCCTTTCTCTCTTTAATATCTTACCCCAATCCAGGAATATTTTTAAACGTGTCTCTAAATATAAACATGAAAAAAGTGGTGAAATTTTATGTTATTTGTATGTTTTTTAAGAAACCCACAACAACACTTTTGAAGTTCTCTGCTTGCTGCCAAGGTAGTTAGGGGGAGATGTAGTCATTGAAACTAGTTTTAACTCATCCCATGAAACTGATTCAATTTTAACTTTCTAATCTCCCTGTAATGGTGTTTATTGTACACTCAGTGCTACTTAATAAGAGAATTCACTTTTTTTGCTAGAATATGGTTTCATGTAAGGAATGGAAAAAGGTCCCTCCTCAGAGAGGTAAGCAATAACCACCTCAGCCCCCCTCACCTACCCAGTTGAAATTGTACAATAGGTATGGGGCTTTGAGAGTTGACATGGAGACGACAGGTACAGTGCTCTGCAAGGGAACAAGGATAATGTCTCTTCCAGCTTAGAGGTGTCACCAAAGTCTAGGTATAGAGACCCCTGCATTACAACCTCTGGTATTAAAAATAAAAGAAGGGTAATAGTACTTGGTGATTCCCTTCTGAAGGGAACAGAGGGTCCTGTATGTCATCTAAACCTGTCTCACAGGGAGGTCTTGTCTCCCTGGGGCTCAGGTACAGGATATCACAAGGAGGCTGCCTAGGATAATTCATCCCTCTGATTACTACCTGCTGCTGGTTGTCCAGGCTAGCAGTGATGAAATTGACATAAAGGGTACCAGGGTAATTAAAATGGAATTTGAATCTCTGGGTCAACTGATTGATGGGGTAGGAGCAAAGGTGGTGTCCTGCTCAGTCCCTGCTGTGGCAGGGATGGACACCGAAAGGTACAAGAACACCAGAATTATCAATAAGTGACTCAAGTGCTGGTGCCTGAAGTGAAAGTTTGGGTTCTTTGACCACGGGGCAACATTTACTGCCCCCAGCCTGCTAGATTCAACTATCAAAAAATGGTGAAAGAATTCTAGCCCAGCAGCTCTTGTTGAGAGGGCTTTAAATTAGGTTTGAGGGGGGAAGGCAATGGAGCCAGGCTCTCCACAAAGGAAGCTGAGGGTGGTAAGCCAGTGTCAGGGGTAAAAGCAGCAGCCCAGCTGAAGTGCATGTACACTCATGCACGCAGTAAGGGTAACAAGCAGGACAAGCTGGAAGCTTTGGTGCAACAGGAAGGAGGTGGATGTGTTATTCTATAAACAACTGCCTGATGTTTCAAGACTGACAGCTTTTGTTCTTGTAGGTGACTTTAACCTGCCAGATGCCTGCTGGGAACGCAACATAGCAGAGAGGTGGCAGTCTAGAATGTTTTCAGAGAGTATATAGGATAGCTTCTTGACATAGCTGGTGTGCCAGCCTACCAGGGCTGAAGCTCTGCTCGACCTGCTGTTTATGAATAGAGAAGGGCTGGTGGGAGATGTGGTGGTTGGAGGCTGTCTGGGGTGCAGTGACCACAAAATAATGAAGTTCTCAATATGCAGTGAAGCTAGGAGGGGCAACAACAAAACACCCATGATGGACTTCTGGAGCGCAGACTTTGACTTATTCAAAGAACTAACTCAAAGGCTACCTTAGGAAAAGGCCCTTAAAAACAAAAGGGTCCAGGAAGGTTGGACCTACTTCAAGAAGAAATCTTGAAGGCACAGGAACAGGCAGTGCTGATGTGCCGAAAGCAGAGCCACCAGGGAAAATGACCAGCCTGAATGGTGAGGGACTAATGAAGGAATTAAGGGGAAAAAAGGAGGGTGTATCACCTTTGGAAAGAGGTGGTGGTAACTCAGGAAAAGATTAAGGATGTTGCCAGGTCATTTAAGAAGAAAATTAGAGAGGCCAAGACCAGTTAGAACTTAGATTGGCCACTGCTGTGCATGATAACAAGAAATGTTTTTATAAATATATTCATGACAAAAAGAGGAACAAGAAAGACCTCCACTCTTTATTGGACAAGGAGGGGAATGTAGTGCCTAGAGATAAGGAAAAGGCAGAGGTGCTTAACACCTTCTTCACCTCAATTTTAACAGTAAGCCAGGTTGTCCTACCTCCTGAGTGCAATCACAGGACACCTACAGGATGGCCAGGGGATCAGACCCAGCCAGCACAGATTTAGGAGGGGCAGGTCTTGCTTGACCAGTCTGATCTCTTTTTTTATGACCAGGTGACTCATCTGGTGGATGTGGGGAAGGCTGTAGATGTAGTCTACATGGACTTCAGTAAGGCTTTTGACACTGTCTGCCATAGCAAACTCCTGGCCAAGCTATCAGCCCATGGCTTGGACAGGGACACTGTGCTGGATTAAGAACTGGCTGCATGGCTGGGTCCAGAAAATGGTGGTGACTGGTGCCATATCCAGATGGTGGTCAGTAATGAGTGGTGTGCCCCAGGGATCAGTGCTGGGCCCAGTCCTGTTTAATGTCTTCATTGATGATCTGGGTGAGAGGATTGAGTCCAGCATCAGTAAGTTTGCAGACAACACCAAGCTGGGAGCATGTGTCAATCTGTTAGAGGGTAGGACGGCTCTCTACAGGCTGGACAGATGTGGGCACAGTCCAATGCCATGAGTTATAGTAAGTCCAAGTGCTAGATTCTACACTTTGGCCATAAAACCCCAGGCAGCACTACAGGCTGGGGACAGAGTGGTTGGAGAGCAGCCAGGCAGAGAGGGAACTGGGGGTACTGGTCGACAGGTGACTGAACGTGAGCCAGCAGTGTGCCCAGGTGGCCAAGAAGGCCAACAGCATCCTGTCCTGTATCAGGAATAGTGTGGCCACCAGGACCAGGGAGGTCATTCTGCTCCTGTACTCAGCACAGGTTAGGCCACACCTTGAGTACTGTGTTCAGTTCTGGGCCCCTCAATTTCAGAAAGATGTTGAGGTGCTTGAACGTGTCCAGAGAGGGGCACCAAGGCTGGTGAGGGGGCTGGAGCACAAGCCATACAAGGAATGGGCTGAGTGGGCTGGGGTTTTTCAGCCTGGATTGCTCTCTACAACTACCTGAAAAGAGGTTATAGCCAGGCAGGGTTTGGTCTCTTCTCCCAGGCACCCAGTGACAGAACAAGAGGACACAGCCTCAAGCTGCGCCAGGGAAGGTTTAGGCTGGACGTTAGGAAAAAATTCTACACGGAAAGAGTGACTGCCCTTTGGAACAGGCTGCCCAGGGAGGTGGTAGAGTCGTCATCCTTGGAGGTGTTAAAGAGGAGGTTGAATGAGGCCCTTAGTGCCATGGTTTAGTTAGTTAGAAGGGTTAGATGATAGGTTAGACTTGATGATCCTGGAGATCTTTTCCAATCTGGTTAATTCTGTGATTTAATGGATATTTCAGACCTTATGGATTTCCTTATAAATACCTTATGCCAGACATTATGGATATCTGAGAATTTATTATTACCTTCAGATATGCAGTAGTTCCTTGAATGTATTTTTAGAGCTTGGAAAAAATATTGTATTATTTTTTCAAATATGTGGAGAGGCCATGGAAGGAAATAGTGCTATCATTACAGACTTAACAATGCAACTTACATTTCTTCAATTTTTACAGATGAAAATGGGCCTTGTTGAATGGTTATGATATCTTCTGATCCTTTTTACATGACAGAAGGGCATATTTACATTTTACCCATCATGATGAAGTAAAAGATTCTGAAAGTGCTTGCATTTGCTAGAGATGACCTTTGATTTACACTGGAAAGAAACTGAGGCTCTGATGCTACAACAATGGATTGCATTTTCTAAGTGAATCTGTCTCTGTACAGCTGCGTTTGAAATCTGTTTTGAGCATGGTAATGATTAAAAACTGTAGGGGAAAGAAGGCAAGTGATTCTGAGAAGGAAATTGGCTGAAGTTTATTTTTCTTTCTTGAAACAGTGTGAGATTTGGCTCTGCTCTGTACCTCCATAACAGAACCTTTATTATACTTTCAGAAATGGTGGGTTTATCCTCAACTTCCCACGCTCTTTTTCAGCAACTCCTCTTATTGTTTTTCATCTTCTTTCTTCATTTTAATCAAGATTTAAAACAAGACTGCCAACAGTTGCTAGCCATATTTAGAATCAGACACAGAAGAAGAAATACTTCTTTTTATTTTCCCCCTAATTTTATCTCCCATATTGAATTTGGCTCAGTTTAGGCAAAGACTTCCTCAAATGATGAACTATTGTGTCGTTATTTGTAAATGGAGCAATTTCAGCTGATCAGTCAATTAGCTGCAAGCAATTTATTCGCTAAGATTATGGGAGGAATGACCATGGAGTGAATGAACTGTGTGGAAGAGAGCAATGGCTGTAATAGGAATGGGCTATGAATTACTTCACTATGAACAGGAAAAATTTCTGTTAATCCATTGAGGAAAAAGAGCAATGCTGTCTATTTGCCACTTTCTATATGGTCTTTTTATTTTTTTTTTCAGTTCAGATCTCAGAGGCTATTTGCCCTCTTGACTTTACTTAATGCCTGTATTTTACCTCCATTATTTAAATACCTGACATGTCTCCAGAGTTCAGGACAGCCAAGAATGGGCTTGAATTGTTTTTTGGTTTTAGTTTGGGCTCAAATTAATAATTAAAAAGTACAGTGTTTTCATTAGTTGTACAGCAGTCAAAGTACTGTCAGACAAAATAATAACTTAGTGTTCCAGGGTCAACTTACGTTAAAAAGAGAGAGAAAAACCAGGAAATACATATTTTATTAATTAATTTAAATGGCACAACTTGAAAGGCTGTTTGCTTCAGTGGGTCCAAAATATAATTTATACGTTATGTTCGCTTTACAGCATTAGGCTGCCTAAAGCAATAACACCCAACAGCTGAAGTAAAATGTGTTGTCAAGCAAACAGTGAAAGAGGGAATTAAAGGGAACACCTGGGTCTTGTTATTAGAAATCATATCTATGCTGGACTTGCAATAGCCTAAATAATACAAATTTAGCTAGAAGTAACAAAGCAAATGGAAACATCTGTATGTTGTATGTGGTGACAGTTATTGAATGGCAGAATATGAGGCCCTGGTTTTCCCCTCAGTAAACATTATTTGCATAGTAGTTTTCATCCTTTGCATCTTTTAGCCCTTGGAAAACTTTCTCATCTGATGAAGACAACATAGTTTATAAGATCAGTTCAGGAAGACAGTGTGGTGCATACAAAGGTACGGATGTAAGTTATGTAAACAACCAGTAGGGAAGTGTAATGAACATACTGATTGGCATAAGTGGAAAGTAAATCATTTAAACTTCCTTGAATGTACTATTTCCTCACTAAGTCAAAAACTCAGAAGAAAAGGTGGTATGATGCCTGATATAGCTGAAATAAACAGCACATCAAACGCAGCCAGATTGCCACATCATCATAAGTTAAAGCTTTAGTCAAAGGAATTTAGCGATCCCTAACATCAAGTGTCTACCCTGGAGGTACAGAGCATGCAAGGAAGGTGTCCCTATGTAGTCGTTGTGATCAAAGGATTGGGGAAACTTCACCTGGACAAGTGTCAGTATGTATTTTAGTGTAAATTGAATATCTCTGCAGCCTCCATCAGCTCCATCAGGGAACTTAGACATTGATCTTGCTTTCAGACATTTAGACTGTAAGACATCTTAAGCCAAATGTCTGGAGCTCAAAGCTGAATCCCACTTTTATAGTTCCTTTACGCACAGATTAATTTCCTACCATCACATCAGCTGCAGTACATCAGTCACTGTAACTCCATCTTAACTTTTTTCAATAACTCTGTTAGATATCACCTGACCATAGTGGGAAATGTTTGGGGTTTTTTCCTGCTAGAGTCACAAAATTTTGTATATATTGTCTAGATTGCCTTGGAGAATGGAGAGAAATCCAAAAGCAACAAGATAAGAAATCATGCACAATATGTGAAATGTACAGGTCCTGAAAATTAAATATACACGTCATTGTAAGATTAGAGTAAAAATTCTGCAGAAGAGAATTTCTTAAAAAGAATTCTTTAAAAGTGTCCCCTCTATAAAATATTTAATGGAAGCCAGTACAGAAGATGTTTTAAACCCACATTTTGTTTTTCATCCTTCTAAGATATTGCATTCCATATTATTTTCTGTTTTTTTTTCAGCTGAAAAGGTTCTGTACTTTGCCAGCAGGCGGCTGAGATAGTTGCCTACTGGGCATGTTGGGCCAAAATAGCTCTAAGATACTACAAGAGTGGATGATAAACCTAATGTGAGTTAGACTAAATTAAAAATACATGGAATGATGAAAAAAAATTCTTGGAATGCTCAATGACAGGTATAATGCCTTTGGAGACATGAAAATGTTCCAAGAAGATGTATTTGGAGCATGACCAAGAACTGATTTCTCACCTCTGTGGACAAGTGAAGCTTCTAAACTGCTGCTCTGCTTCACTGTCATTAACATGTAAAGCTTCCAAAGAAAAGTGTTGCATAGTGCACCTATCTGATTATAAAACTTCCTTCTGACAAAATAATTTCTTCCTAAGACCATCTCTGTAATCCATGATTGCATTCATGTTTCTGAATTCATTCTTGTAGGTCTTTGGCATAGGTATAACAGCTGTAGGCAGTGCTTCTGTTCTCATAGAGAATCCTTTAAAAATTTTCCCACTGTAGTTGTCTCGATGACTTCTTACAGAGGTCCAATTTTGCTTAACTTGATGGCTCTGAGTAGCTTTCTGGGTATAGCTATGGCCAATCACACTTGTTGTTAAGAGATTCTTCTGATGAAAAAAGAACAATTATTATAATTGCAGAAATAGTAAATTTATTTTACTCTAGCTTTCCCCTTCATTCTGTGGAATTTATTAGTAAGAAAATAAGAGTCATCTACTCTTCTATTCTTCATCCAGTTATTGAGCATTTTATATAATAAAAAGGAAACATACTACTGATGAAATTACATTTCTTAATGTATTATTCACAAATCTCCAAGGTTTCAATGCTATTTTGGATTGCTAAACACTTACTATATTCATTATTTAGCATGCAACAAAAATGCAGATAAACCAGGCCATTTTGGTGGTAGATCAGAAAGTAAAGAATATGAATTAGCCTTTTCATATCAAATATTATTATGTTCTACCACCAAATTTTCAGAAACATTGCAAAAAGCAAATAGCAAATGTCTGTTTTTGAAAACGCCTTTCACAACAGCTTTTCCTAGAACAGAATGAATCTGTTGCATTCTCACCTATTTGTCATCTTTGTAATTTGTGAGGTAGCCATGGCTTTGTCCAATCTTTAGGCTCAGAGACAACCTCCTTATCTTCTGACCTTTCTTACTCTGAATTTCCAAGATACCAAACACCTTCCAAGATCTCTCAGTCTCTGCTTGTATATTGCCCATACATATCAGTGTCTTATTCTATGGCATGAGGCTTCCTGGTGTACTTTATTTACATTGCTGTCCAACTAAACCTTTTACATAAACATTTTTTTTTTTTTTTTTAGAACTTGCATCGTTGATTATGGATGGGCTTGCTTATGGCTTTAATAACCAACCTTTGTGTTTCAGCTAGGGTGTAACATTGCTTTAAGGACTTCAATCTTTTAAAGCTTCATGATATGTTGAGACTTCCATGATACCTCTTGTCCTAGGAACGGGTGTGATGTATTTTTTCCAGTGAAGATATAAACCTGCAAGATATTTCTTTATGAAACCATTATAAAACCTAAACTGCTCTCCACTTGAAAACTTTAAGTATGAGATAATCTGCCTGAGGCTGTCATGCTTCTTTGTCTTCAGAAAACCTCGTGGCAAAGTGCCGTACATTTTCTGAATCAACTTTTTTGCTGCCTCAACTTATGCCAGCATTATTTGTTTGTGTTCTATAGTTCTCTGAATTATATTTTCCTTCTGCATGTGCTCTTTCCTGATGTTGGAGTGTTCCCCTAAAACTCCAGTTGTCATCGACATGTGTGTCAGAATATTAGTTTTCCCCAAAAAGTTATGTATTTTTAACCTGTGTGGTAAATGGGAAGGAGAGAAGGGAAGCCTCCCCAAATGTAAGATGTGGCCCACCTAATCCCGAAAGATTCCAAAACCTGAATAAAATGGCTCTGAAGTCATCAGCATATTACTCATATGTAAAATTTTAAAAGCCATTGAATAAAACTGGCCCTGACTTTGGAGGAACAAACTCCAAAGTTGTTGGATGCTGAATGCACCTGCCCAGCTAGACAGTAGTGGGGGCATCTGCAGTGGAGCCCCTACTGTGGAGTTAGCCTCCTGCCAGCTTTTCCCCATGTGATGGTACAGCAGAACCAGCAAGTGCTCCACTGGGATTTCTGCTAGTGAAGTGTCGATATATTCTGTTTTGCAGGTAAGCCCTAGAGCAAATTATACTAATAAGGATTCCCAAAATGGGTATTTGGGAAGGACAACATTAGAGCATAATGATGGATATTGCAGTGGATATGTTAATACTTAATTACATAACCTACCTATAAACATCTCTATAGCACTCATTACCAGAGCAGCTGTAATCTGATTATATCAGCAATCTGAACTTTATCAAATCATTAACTTATGGCATTAACAGTTTGGGAAGAGAATCAAAACAGAAAATGTCTGGCATTACTGTTACTGTAATGCATGACATAGCACAGTTGCAACTGATAATTGCCCATGTGATCAGTCCTTATTAAGGTTAATACCTGCATGTTGGTCAACTGTGGAGCATTATAGTATTAAATTACATGATGCTTAGGACATGATACTCTGGGTGAAATGCAATTTGTTAGAAAGAACCTGTATAATTGTGAGTAATCTTACGCTCTTTTGAAAGCAATGTGCAGTGCATGTGTTACCATGCATCTTGTGACACAGTTGCATCCTGTACATGAAATAACAGGGCCACTGTTGGACAATGCAGGTGTCAGCAAACACGTGCTTGGCAGCC
This sequence comes from Psilopogon haemacephalus, assembly GCA_013396835.1. Classification (NCBI taxonomy): domain Eukaryota; kingdom Metazoa; phylum Chordata; class Aves; order Piciformes; family Megalaimidae; genus Psilopogon; species Psilopogon haemacephalus. Next base: position 43,583 of record VWZI01008666.1, on the reverse strand, counting down.
TGTGAAGCAGTTCATGAAAACCAGGTAGGGCTTGTGCATTCCTAACAACTAAAATATATCTGACATTGCTATAATCTCGGAAGCATATGGATTGAAAACCACAGTTCTTTCACACTCTGTCATCTTTGAACTACTCATACTTGTCCATGCTGATGGGTATCCTGATGGAATAGCATGTTAGAAATTGTGGTTAGTACCTACTTGCATAAGGTGAGGAGGGCAACACTTGCATTAGATGGGACTGAATTCTGGATTATGTTTGTTTTTCAGAGTAAATTGTGTAGTTATTCAGAAACATCTTTTTCTCTCTCATTTAAGGTTACAGATTGAGTCAGCTTTCTGTGCTAACATTCCTTGAATGAAATGTACTGCTTCTGAAAGGGTGTCAGACTGACAGCAGGAGAAGGTGAAATCATTTGCTTATGCACAGGGAAGTTCTGTGGAATTAGTGTCAAAACACATTTGCTAACACCTGTATCTAATTTTGGCTTTGTTTTGTTGTTTGTGTGTTGCTTGTTTGTGTTGTGTGTTTTTTTTTTTTCCACTTGGAAAGCACATTATCTAAAGTGAATGGAATTTTTCAGCCTCATGACCTATAACTTGCTGATTATTCAACTTAAAATATGCAGCAATCTGCACCTGTATTTTTTTGTGTATGAAACAAAAGAAACCGATTCATTGAATTGAGACCATCAGCTTATTTTATGCACATCCACAAACAGGACTTGTTCACAAATATCAAATGAGAACTAACATTATGAAGGCATAAATCACAACATTTTATCACTCTCCTGCAGCAGTTGCAGTATTTTTCATGTTGTGATGTCCGTATCCTTTCCAAAAGGAGAATCTGAAAAGGACAGCACAATTGTTGGCTTACTCCCAATCCACATCCCAATTCAGACCTTCCTCATTAAATCTTTAATATCTGTTCTTTTAATCCAGAAATTGACTGTCTTTGCTGCCTGCACTCCCCAAAAGATATTAATTCAAAACCACATTAAGGCAAAGACTAAGTCACTCAACAGGAATAAAGGTATAAAATCCCAGTAATTATATTCTCTCTTCCCAGAACTGCGATCCCCTAGTGAAACATAAAGAACAGGACATCCCACTGGGTCATTTATAAAACAATGCAAACATTATGGAATCCCAAAGGCACAGGAAAATGTGATAAAAATGCAAGATAAAACCTATGTCCTATCTGTTAATAGGAAATCTGTAGGTGCCTGTCACACTCAGGCTTTTATCTCACATTCCAAAATACTTCTCTCCTTGGAATGCAGAGGAGCATTTCTGAGCACCATTTGGATACCTCAGTGTCTGACTGAATAGAAGACTCTCTGACACATCTCAGTCTGGCAGAGCTTGTTTTGTGGTCTGGTTGTACAAAAGTGATGTCGTTTGTTATTTTCCTATTGAATTTTCTGTTTGATACCATTTGGGAGCTTTACAACTCTATTATTTTAAGTAACTCTTTTGTCAACAAGCGCTCAGTGCGTGTTGCAGTTCTTGCAATGACACTGGCAGGATTGGCTGGTATAAACACGCACATTAAAGAGTGTCTTAGTTGACCCGAGCTAATAAAATGATAATAGCAGTCTAATAGTAAAATCCAACGTTGTCTTACTGATTTAATTGTTCTCTGGACTGAGACTAGAGTGGATTTCTGCATTTGTTACGTTTATTGAACTGAGATACATTCTTCATACTTAACATTCATTTATTGATTTATTTTTTTTTTAATTAACATTCTTTTGTGCATTTCTGGGGAGTGAAGATTTCTAGATGCCTGTGTAAACATGGGATTATTGCCTAAGATATTTTCTAAGAAAGAATAAATTATCAAAGCTACCACATACAAATTAAATTTGCAGGTTTTCCTTTAAAAGTTGCCCAAGGATGGTTTTGGTGATTTTATCACCAAACTAAAAGGCTAAGCTCTTCCCTGCCCAATGAAGACCTGTTATCTTGCCATGTGAAGCAGGTGACTAAACCCATGAAATATGAAGAAAAATATTTTTTAAAAGGAGGGTGGTAGATAGCCTGAGTACCTTCTGTTCAGCTGCCATAAGCACTAAAATAGAGAATATGGATCCTTTCTCAGTTTGCATTCATAAATATGAGACTAGCTTCCTTTTAAGATTTCATTTTTTATTTAAAAACAGAGAAAGTAATCTTTTAGCCCCACTAGGAACAGAGATTTGGTGTTTCTTTTCCAATGGTGTCCAAGCCCAGGTTCAATTTAGAGCATATTTTATATGCAGTCTTATTCCCATTGGCAAGATTAAACAAGACCTTTGAGTAGATTGTTTAATACAGTGGCAAGTCATCTACGGATGTGTCAAAATGGAGAATTTCTGAGGAACTCTTGAGGAAGATAGAGGAATTTTTTTCCAGTGCCTTACCTCCATACATGTTCCTCAAAAGACAGCTGTGAGATCATTAAAAGGCACTGTAGAAGAAGTAACCATGGTAGACTGTTGTGAGAGATGTACATGGAATCTCAACACCCTTCATGATGCTCAGCTTCCAATTCACTGTACTTTACAGCTATAATAGGAAGAATGTTCACCTCATACAACCACAGCGACTGATTTGCTTACTTTGTAGTCTGTACTCCAAAGGAGAAAGGAGATTCATCATTTTGGAGTAAAAATAACAATTGAGGGGGTGGGTTTTCATTGAAGATGCCAAGATACAAGCACACTGTGCACCCTTACATTGCAGTAGGCATTGTGGGTTTGATTTTCTTCTAACACTTGTGTCTGTGTTGTTAGTTTGCCATCCATCCCAGGTGCCACTACAGAAATGAGCAGTTTGTGAGTGAAGAAAAAGGAAAAGTAATCAGGGAGATGGCACAGAAATCCATAAATATGGAACAAAAGAAATGGCAAAATCTTCTCTTTGTTTACATGCCAAATTCAAGCAAAAGAAATCATCTGCAGCTCAAAAAGGATCATGCCAGAGTTTCTCTGCAATCAAATGAAAATTCAAGCTTTGTCTTGGAGACCCTGTGATTTTATTGCCACTTGTGCATCCCAAGTAAGTCACCAGTGTCTAAGCATGTCGTACGCTGGGCAATTTGTCAGATTTTGAAGATGATAGAGTAATTCCCATAGGATATTTTTGTACTGAGTAATACTTTCTGCACCTTATTTAGTACCTTGCCTCCTGCATACAAATAAGCTTTGGTGAAGTGCTTTTCACCTTATTTACAAATAGCTTCAGAACAATAAGGAACAGGTGGGAGTGACTAACAGGAAATTTACCCTTTCACCTTGGCATGTGGTAGTTGCAAGACTTGCACACACCTACTTCCTCCTTCCTTTCAATAGAGTAAAAGTTTCCATTTTTTCAGACTATAAAATTAAATTGAGAAACAATTCTGTCAATTGTGGGAATGCTTACTTGCAAGAATGCAATAAAACTGTAAGAAGGAAGGTAGTTTTCAAAAGCTTAGTGAAATGCCTACTGGAATTTAATGAATTCAGATTTTCCTGGGAAAAAAATTGTATTCCTGTATTCCAGTATCAGAAACTGTGAAAAGTATAATTAGCTAGAAACGTACACATGAATATACAGTGTTCCAGTGTTATCTTGTAACTTAAAAAAAAAAATGGAACATGACAATGTGGTCAGGTATTTGATATGAAAGAGATGGCAGTCATCTTAACACCTTTTACACTCCCTCAAAAAGCTACGGTAGGTTTTGAAGCAACTTTGTTCAAAATTGCACATGTAAGTAGAAATTAAAAACAGAGTGCTTACAGAAAAATGCACAGTGCACAACCAAAAAACAAAAGGTTATTCTGGCTTCCATACGAGCAAGATAGAATGTGCTGAACTTCAGCTGAGCAAAAATGAATGTACCATTTGTATCAACCTGTATATTTTAAGACAAAAACTCCTTTAAGGACTACAGTTTGGTAAGTTGTAAATAAAACTATTCACAATGGAAGTTATTGTAATGTAGGTTACCATGGAGATCACACGAGAAAAGGGGTATAAAATTATAGGTTGCTTTCTTTAAGGAATTGGGAAAAAATAGTTTTGAAAGCCTTTAGTGGAATTTGTTCAATTGCAATATTTGGAATAATAAAGTAATGGAAAACATGTATCTACTTATTCACAGATTTCACAAAGTGAGGCAATCTTGATGACAGAGTTATGCTTTTGGTGATGGGAAAAGTAGGCATCTTTTATTTGCCTAGTTAAAACTGATGGAAGATCTTGTTAGTCAACAGCGGTGGAGCATTCAAAAACAATGCACAGGGAAAGGTTTGCTAATTCAGAAAACGCTTATGAGAAATTGTTTTGGGGGCTATTTTCAAAGCTCATTTATTTGCTACATATTTATGACTTCTGTATGTACTATGAGAAATTTTTCTAAATGGAAAATTCCAGTTCGAAGAGAAAAGAGGAAAGAAGGAGCCTGCAAGTAGAATAAAGTTCTGTCATTATATGCTTTAGTTTTCAGTTTAGGCTTGGTGGAGAATTATCTCACCATTCACTGGGAACAGAATGTGGAAGCCAGTGGGTAATGTAAGGAAGGGATACGCATCTGAAAGTAACATGTGCTGTTATGCAATGCAAAGGTACAAGAAAGGAATTTGGAAGAAAGATGGAAGTAAAAATGGATGAGAAGAAATTTATAAAGTGATGGAAGAGTGAAGTTAAAATAAAGCAAAGGAAAAGGAAAATAAAATATTAAGTCTTGTTGAAAGCTATTTCACTTCTGCAATGGTAATTTCTAGTCTTCTTATGGCTTTGATGCTTTTTTCAATGGACTTTCTCTGTGCCTGTTCTCTTTCTTGGCAGTTCAAATAGCTCAGAGATGCTTCTGTCCTTTTTTCATATTCCCTTTTCTTCACATTTGTAATCTCTTTTCTGAGGAAAAAATGTGCCTCCTGAGGGTATTTCATCACTTGTTTTTCAGGTTTCTGCTAATGACAGGGTGGTTTTGTAAAAACTCTGATAACCAAATCCTGTGCCTAGTTTTCTATCCCATTTCCAATGTACTTTCAGTATGGTTGTTTTCTAGAGCCACAGTTTCTGTTATTGCCCACATGCCACCATGTTTTATGTTCAGGCTAGTTAAAGGTTATGATCTTTCCAATCTTAGTGGTCCTCTTATTAGTTTTTAAGAGGATGCTTATCCTAAGATAAGACTCTTATCCTAAGAGTGCCAACCTTCCTTCTCTGGAAGCTGCATAGTGAAAAAGTTGAAGCCTGTCTTCTAGTTCATGCATAGCTAAAGACCATGGGAACAGCCTTTATGGGGCAGAGAGGATGATGATTCCCTTGTCTTCACTGTATCACGAAACTACAACAGATCCTGAGGGGTGGCCATGGGTTATTTGGTTCCCAGTGTGACCAACTACTAACACCATCAGATACCCTCAATGTCTCATGCCCTCCCACAGGTGTCACTTTATCCAGCAGGACGTGGCATAATGAGAGCATGTGAGACAGCTTTAAGTATCTCTCTGAAAGGAGAAGAAGAGAACACCCAAAGAGCTTTATGTATTGGCCAAAGTTTCAGCAGTTTAAAATACTTCTTGGTTCAACTGTGCTGAATTAACTTTTAGCCAAAGCAAGTCATATAGTTTTGTATTTGCTAGGGATCAAGACTACACACACATACACGTGTGTAGAGTAACAGTGACTCAGCTGAAACAACAATCTAGTTTTTCTTATTTTGAAAGTAATTTATTTTTGCATTTAAATTCACCTTTTCCCATGCCCTAAGTGGAAGCAAATCAGTATGAGCCAAAAGATACCTACTTAGTGACTTTATCCCCATACTGTCTTTGTTTATAATCTTTATTTGCTGTAGCTCAGATTCTTTTGAGAACAAAATGGTATTCAAATGGAGAACAAATTTCAAGGCATTTAAGAGGGGGGGGGGGAAATAAACCAGCCATTAAAAACATGGAAAATGCAGCACAGATGAGTGTGAGGTACTCTACATTCAGAGCAGAGATGAAAGCATTGTGAATTGAAATTAGTATAATGACCTAGAGAAACTGCAGCAAGGTCTCTGGAATTATTCAGCCCTGGCAACTAGGTGGTGTTCAGATTTTATTTTATTTAAAGTTCAAATTAAACACAAGCACAACTAGCAGTAATTTCACCCTTTGAATGGAGGAAGGACTGTGGAGGACTTTATTTTTCTCAGCTACGTCTGTCATAGCACTCCACTTTGTGGTGCTTGAAAGCAGCATTGCTCTATTTTTTCCTCCTTGTTTTCCTAACTTCTTTTATCTTTCCCCCCCCCTTTTCCTCTCCCTTTCCTCTTTCATTTCTCCTCGAATCATAGAATCAATCACAGAACAACTCAGTCTGAAAGGGATCCCAACAGATCATCTGGTCCAAGCATTCATGGGAAAGGAAGCCTAAGGGGATTATCTAGCACCCTGTCCAATCACATAATGAAAACCTCCAGTGAACAGGTGTCAATGGTTTTACTGCCGACAGAATAAAAACTCTCAAACGAATTGGAGAAAATAACAGAATTATATTTTGGATAAAGAGATGCATGGGAAAGTTACAGAACAGATGTAGAAGTTATAGCAACCCCCTTGAATTTTATTCCCATCCCCTAACTAAATCTATAAACCTCAACGGCTCCAAGTCCTTCCCCCCCATGCCTCTGCCATTCCTAGGCCCCAAAACAGACCTACCCACTTACATATTTACCTGGTAACAGCTCCTACCCAGACAGGAGGGGGAGGAAAAGGAGGATGAGCTGTCCTTGCTGTGAGTTTATGAAGAGATAGCAGAATTATGGGATTGAATAACATTCTCCTCATAGTCCCTAGAGGAGTTTTAACCCTATAATTCCCAATCCGGGACAACAGGACTCCACTGTGTCCCTGGGAGGTTGTTTCAGTGACTGTTTATATCATAATAAAAATATTTCATATGTCAAGATGAAAGCTCTCCTGGTGCAACTTGGAGCCCTTACCCCTTGTCTTGTCCATGTGCTCCTTGTGAAGAGAGAGCCTCAGTCCTGTTTGTAACTGTCCTTTACATGCTAAAATACTATGATGAGGTCCCAGCTGACTGTTCTCCATAGAGAATTCATCCCATCTTTCCTCATAGGGCACATTCTCCAGCCCTTTGATCATCTTCATGACCCTCCTTTGGACCCTCTCCAGGCTGTACACATTTCTTCAGTTGTGGGGAGTGGGACAGGACATAGTGCTCTACATGCACTCCTCCTTCTTTCCCTTTCCCTTTAGCTCTGCTAAATTCTCATTCTTTAGTTTAATCTTCTGGTGATTTTCTTAGTCTTTTGCATGGTTTGGGTCTTTTTTGTTTGGTTTTTTTTTTTGGCGGGGGGGAGACTGTTTTTTTTTGTTGTGGTTTGGGTTTTGTTTTTTTGCGAGAGTTGCTTGTTTAATAGTAAAAACTTGAACTTTTAAAGCATTTGAGTGTGAATAACAAGTAAGGCCATCCACCCACGCTTTCAGCAGTCTGCTGAATTCTTGTTAAGAGTCCTTTTTTTTTTTTTTTTCTTGAGAGTTGTGAGTCTCTGGAGCCTCATTCACAAAATTTAAATGCGTAAGGTTGACAATACTGCGAATCAAGCTTCTGAAGAGTTTCAAAGGGAAGAGATCCTTCTTCCTTTCTTAAAGTCTGTCTTTGAAAAGTTAAAACAGGTTGTTGTTGTTTTGGGGTTTTTTTTAATAGAAATTAATCAGGTTGTTTTGATAAAATAGTGGTACTTGCTTTCTTTTAAGCCTAAAAAGTGCAAATATACTTTGCATTGAAGCAAACAACAAAAATAGATATCTTGGCTGGGAAAAAGCTTAGAACTTCTTTCTTGAGAAGATTCTGTCCCTGAATAACCGAGCTGTAATTAGCAGCATTAAGGGGCACAGTACCCAAATCAGTACATAAAAGATGTTTGGAAATTACATTGGCACTATTTGTACATGTGATTAAGTTCTGAATTAGCTGTAATCTCTCAAGGTAAAAAGGAGTTTTAGATGTCACTATGGACAGTTCAATGAAGACATCTGTTCAGTGCACACCTGCAGCTCAAGGGAAGATGTTATGTGTCTTTTCACTGGAAGCTTTACACAAGATAGAATGACAGGAGCAGTCTCAGGGTGCTGAACGCTTGCTTGAGATGTCTTGTCTTTGGCCCCGGTGAGAAAGAGTATATGAGACTAAGTGACCCATTGTTTTGTCCCAGTATGACAATTTCTGTGTTCCTGTAATGAAAGGAGCAAAACCATATGAGCAAGAAAGAACAAAGAGATCTGCAGATAATAGCCAATTAGTAGATCAAAGGCTAATTAGGTAAGTTCTAAAATAAAGTTTTGAAGGTGATACAGTCAGCTAAGCAGGGAATTGTCATAGGAGAGGATAATGATGCTCTCTATAGAGCTCAGTAAAGGACATACAAAGAGCTCAGTGATGCTTGAAATTGGTAAGGAGAAGAAATATATAAACATGCTGAAAATGAAATTTCTTATGTGAGTGGTTCTGGAAGTCACTGGTAGAATTTGGACCAAGTGAATTTGAGACTAATGCATTTTATTTTAAAATAACACATGTTCTTTTATTTCTTAGGTTTGAGAATAATCAACAGTAGAACATGAACTGTTTTAGAAATATATACAGGGATAGATATGCATGCACAGGTACACACACACATATATTCTTGCATACACAGTTTGCCTGTAGTTACTCCTGAATTAATAGTTAAGAGATCATGTAACATTTAGAGAAACACTCCACTCAAAACAGGAAGGTAACTTGCAGATTGATTTATTTAACTTCTACAGAAACTTACTAGTTTAATGGCAATTTATCTACTGGATGCTATGAATTTTAAAAGAAGGGGAAGAAAGAAGAATGCTTATGCCATGTACAACTGCAAGCATTAAACATCCAGGCAGGTATAAAAGTTGTTAGGGGCAAGTAAAGCCTAAATCAATAGTGAAGCTACAGAAACAACTCCTGTAGGTATGTACTGCCTCTGCTTCATCTGCACCCTCTCCCAGCAAACACTGGCATGCTTGCTTAGTGAAAAGCAGCGATGGCAGCTCAAAGCAAATTACAGGAATTGGCCACCAAGACAGTGCTGTTTCTTTCTGTTTGGGTATGAACTGCCCTCATTAAATCATGAAATGTCATTTTTATGTGTTCTTCCTTCTTTAGTCTCCCAAATTTACAGACTGGTGTCTTTTGCATACTCTTGATTCCTTTTTCACACGTGCAGCCAATAGTTCGATTTTCATACAGTAATCCCCTTTACAAGAAGCAAATAATGGAATATATAATATTTATAAGTTATTATAGTCTGGCTCCAAAAGTCACCACGTGATTTAATGTCCTCCCTGGTCTAGTGCCACAGCATAAACTACCAAACAGGTTAGATGCTAACATGCATCAGTTTTCCATCAAACCAGTAACCAGAGATACCAATGAGCTACACTATATTCAAACATGCTGATTTTTTTTTTCTCTCACCAGTATTATCTTTTAAAAACTTTGAGTGTTCTAAAACTTTGAAAAACTGAATTTGTGAATTTTGTCTTTCCTGCTGTGTTTTCTGATTTGTACCACTACAGAGTGCATTCGTTATTACAGAGCATGTTACACTGCAGAGTGTGTGCAATCACTCTTCTTCCTAAGCAAGGGAAAGATTTAGTAACGCTGTCCTGGCATCACCAAGGATAGACAGTGCCTTCACAATACAGCCCCCTGCATCTTCTCTAAAGGTCCTTGTAATTTTCAAAAAAAGCTGACTGAGTACAGACTGAGTATTCTCACATATAAGTTTAGTTTTGTTTCACATTCAAATATATGAAACTATCCAGCATTAGGAAAAATGTACTGTCTGAGCTGTGTGCTTGGCAATCTTCACATACTCAGATATATAAAAAGACTACTGACAACAGAGATAGGAAAATATTTTAATGGCAATCTGTGTGTATTTCTTGTATACATATTTTGATCATTATTTTTTGCAGACCTCTGCACAGATTCCTTAGAGGGACTTTGTGTTCTTTTAAGGGAAAGAAATGATGCATATTATCTAATTAAAAAACATTTCTGCCTTTTTTTTTTCTTTTTTTTTTTCTTTTCAAAGTATCCTCTGAGATGATGGTTAGAAAACAAATACATGCTATCAGCAGCTGAATATGGATGTGGCTTTCCTTTGGTTAACACTTTTGCAGGTTCTGCTTTTCAAATTCAAAAGCTTCTTTTTCTTTGTCGACTTCATCTTTCATTGTATTTTCACAGATTCACAGATTGTTTTGCATTGGAAGAAACCCTCATAGGTCATCTTGTGTAAGCCCCCTGCAATGAGCAGGGACATCTCCAACTGGAACAGGTTGCCCACATTACACTGAGTCTGATCTTGAATGTCTCCAGGGACGGGTCCTGAACCCCATCCCTGGGCAACCTGTTCCAGTATTTTACCACTTTCATTATGAAGAACTTCCTCCTTATGTCTAACCTAAATCTACTTTGCTCTAGTTTAAAACCGTTGCCCTGCATCCTATTGCTACAAGCCCTTCTAAACAGTCCTTCCGCAGCCTTCCTATACATCCCCTTCAGATACCGGAATACAGTTATAAGATCTCCCTGGAGCCTTCTCCTATGAAGACAGGCTGAAAGAATTGGGAATATTCAGACTGGAGAAGAGAAGTGCTTCAGCCCTGATCATCTTTGTGTCCCTCCTCTGGACCCACCCCAGCAGGTCTATATCTCTCTTGCTTTGGGGACCCCAGAGCTGGACAAAGCACTTCAAGTGAGGTCTCATCAGAGCAGAGTAAAGTGGTGGGATGTACGATAAAGTCTAAAGGTACTTGCATTTTGTGTATGCTCTAACATTTACAACAAGTTTTTTAAAGCATAACTTCTCTAGAAGTTCAAATGGTTCTAGCCTCATCCACTAATGCTACAGATTATATACCTGCCCTGACAACAGCTGTACCAGATGTGTTGTCAGTTTTTCCAGGCCTTGAACACCGCATAAGCTTTTGTAAGCGAATTTGTGCACTCTTGAAGGTGATAGAACAGTGTGCACCTAAGATGTATCATAAAAGATCCATTATCCTGCAAAGTAAGCTGAGATGTATTTCCTTGTCATAAGAAGAAGAGATACACGGCATTCTTAATGTGTTGCTCAGTTCCAGGGATTTTATGGAGCAGTGCTTTCTTTCTGATATGTTATTTACTTCTTCACAAATACACCAGTGACGGCCTTTCCACTGCCACCCTCTTTTCTAGACTAGCCATAATGACACCTCTCTTTTATAGAATGATTACAACTATTATTGAGATACTTTAATCTTTAAAAGCTGTTTCTCCTTTTCTTAACATTATGTTTAAACCTCCTACCTTTATATGGATTATTCAAGAGGAAAAGGGGAAGTAACAACTCTTATTTCAAAAGTAGAGTTTTTTTCCACAGTTCTGTGTTAAGCAGCTTGTCTAGAAAACAGACCAGAAACAGAAACCCTGAAATCAAATTTAGCATTTAAGAAGCTCAGGAAATATAGGATGGGGGGAATGAAAGATAAAGCTTTTCTTTTGATCACTGAATACTAAATACTAACAGAATGTAGTGGGTTTGCAGTGACCTGCCCCCCCACCTTTTAGAACCCCGGCTAAAACTCAGAAAAACACACTGGAAGTTAATGAATGAAGCTTTATATTTACAGCAATGCAAATATACAAGCAAATATTTACAAGATATAACAGATATTTACAGAAATATACAGTAAAAAAGAAATACAGACACCACACCCCCCCTGGAGACCAAAATCCCCAAGAGAGGGAAACCAAACCACCCCGTACCACCTTTCCCTCCTCCCCCCAGCTTTATCTCACCACCTGATGATGCTGCAGATAAGCTGAAGATCGGTCAGAAAGATTAGTGGCAGGAAGGAATGAATGGTTTTAGTAATTTTACTCTGAATTAGTTCAAAAGCAGAGAGACAAAGGAAAAAAGCTGGTGAAGCCTGCTCGACCCAGAGCCGACTGAACTGCGCAAGCACACTGGCTTATCTGGATGTTTTGGGAACATTCTAAAACAACCTTCTTTCTTCTTTCTCAGTTAAAACTGGGTGAAGGGACACAGTGTTTAATTTCTCACTCTCAGGCAGCAGTCTAATTTTTCACACAAATTCTCCAATTAGCTCAAACCAACACACAGAAATTTTAGAGATGTAATATAATATTGTGCTAAGTTTAGGTAGGGGAAAAAAAAGCTTTTAATTTGGTTTTCCTCAGTCTTCTCCTTTAAAATAAAAATAAAGGTAAGCTGAGAAATGTAATTACTTTTGATATTTTTTTAAAGTAAGACCATAAAGTCTGTTGTAGTGCATTGTTGACAGAGGGAAAAGAAGAAGGGGGAAAAATTAGAGAAAGGGAGAGATTAGATTGTTTTTTAAAACAAAAGGCAGTTAACTGAAAGAGAGGAGAAAAATCAATCGATGTAGCTGAGGTCAAACTGAGTAGCATATAGGCTAATGATTTGGATGAGAAAGTAGGCAATGAGTCAAATGTTTATTAATAACTGTGCTATAAGTTGGTTTACTTAATTAACATGAGTGGGCAATTAAAAAGCAGAGCTTATACAGATGTAGACACCTCTGTCCCTCATGTTCCATATGACTTTCAGCCAAGCTGAGTATAATACTCATGGGTGAAAATAACTGAAATAACTGATTTTTTAATTTTATTTTTATTTTGAAAGATGAGAAGCCAGGATAGGAGAATGGAGAGAACTGCTCTTCTAAAGAAAAAGTTTTCTTGTGGGAGTTCTCTGTTTGACATTATTTGTGCTGTTTGTGTCAGTTTAGCTAAATAATAAGCCACAGAGGATCCTCTCAAATAAGAAAATTTTTTAAAAGCTAGAAAGTGATAAAATCATAATGATGACATTTTGAACTAAATAATGTTACTCTTTTGCTTCGTTATATCTCATATCTTTGATCCTCTGACTTCAAGGCAAATGTCTCTGTGACTGAAATGGTTGTCTCACATAGTTTTCTATAAAATAAAAAAATCATTCATGAATGTCCTAATACAGTGAGGAGCTATTATGTAGATAAAAAACCAAACCAAGCCAAAACAACCAAAGTAGAATGACAAACAAATAACAACAAACACAAAATAAACAAAATAAAACCCCATAGAAAAAAAAAAAAAAACAAACAGAAACAAAATAAAAATCATGAACAAACAAAAGATGAACAACAACCCATACCAAAGCCAAAATATCACATAATAAAAGCAGTCAGAGCAATGGAAAATTAGGGAAGAAATTACTGATCTTGTTTATCTTATTTATGTTATTGATTAGGAGGTGGGGGTGTTATACTTCTAAATGAATAAGAAATCCTTAGGCAAACTTGGCTAGGAAGAATAGGACACACTGAAGGTTACAGAATGAGATATATTGTTGATGTGACAATTTGCTCCTGAACTGTCCCCAGACCCTTTACTCATATATATTTTAAATTCTGAGAAATCAGGCATTTATATATGAACCACCTTCAAGATACTTGCTTCCATGGCGAGAAGGAAGAACCAAGTTGAATAAAGAGCATGTCTAGTTATACATACAAGTAATCCTGTCTTGATATCCATTACCTCTGTAGTTACAGAAGTGAAAGCAAAGTCATAATAAAATGCTAAGCTTCAGGGAGACAATCCATTACTTATGGAAGTCAGGAAGGCATTTTCCATCCCCCATGAAGAATATTGCCTTTGGTTCACTAGACATATTTTGTCTTGCTCAAAAGCAAGAAGTGTATGATCATTACCAGTGGCAGGCAGGGCAGTGTGATCCAAATACTGTGTTTCTATGTTTAATTTATTCAAGCTTAAAGTTTGCTTATGAAGTTGATAGGGCAGAGCAACTAGTGACACAATATCATTTAATTTGTCCTGGAGAAACAGTTGCAGTTTCAGAACACACGGCCTCTAATTAGAGAAAATTACTCCTGATGGAATAAGTAATCTGAGAAAAGGGAAAAGAAAGAGTGAGTTTAATTTCTAATGCCACAGGGAGGTCTTGACTGTTCAAAAACTGTCTTTAAATCTTTTGAGCTCTGCTTTGAAGCAATGGCTAATAGCATTTGGCAGAAAATAAGCCTGATTAACATTTTATTGCTAACTTTGAGCACAAAAGATGTACTTGCAATGACAGCAAGACTTATCATCTTCAACTGAACTTGACTTTTTTTTTTTTTAAGAAGAAAGATTCACTGAAACCATTAAAATGACATTAAAATGATTAGTATATTAATTTTTAACATTATTTATGACATTCTCGTTAAAAAAAAAAAAAAAAAAAGTTTGGAGATCTCCAGATCTAAGAGGGAAGGGTTAACACTGATTTCAGTGGATTATGACATATTTATGTATGTGTTATTCAACAGTTAATATTAATTCCTATTACAACAACTCTAATAGAACAAAACAATCACCAATATCTACAAGAAAAAGGATGAGAAAGATGTATTGTGCTTATTCCAAACAGCTCAATCCGTAAACTTAAGGTCTTACTCCATTGGACTGATCTGAGTATTTTTCAAGACATGAGACAATAGTTATGATGTTTTTTTTCCCTACAGAATACTTCAATTTAAATCTTAAATGGACCACATAATTTTCTGTTTAGATTCTTCTGGTGCCAATACTGAGAGTGATTGTAAATGGATTTGGGAAGGGAGAGAGATTTTCTTGTTGCTGGTGATTTGGCTTTTGGTTTCTATACTTTTAATGAAAGTATTATAGAATAGCTACTCTTCTGCTTGGATGTTTTGATGTTGTTCAATATCTGTTCACTCAGTTATGTGTGGAATATAAGAGTACAAGAAAGGAAAGCTCACAACAGCAAATTGGAAGTAGGTGAATACTAACATATCCATCAATGTGGGGGCTGCTTTTTCTTTACTTGCTTTGCAGTTTCTCTAGTAGTTTTGCTGTCACATGGGATTTGTTCTCAGTTGTTTTCAGTAGGCTGAACATGATTAGCTGGATTCCTTCAGTTTCCTCAATTCCCCTGGCTGCCTGTGGACCATTCATTTCCTCTGGAGAAGGCTTCTGAAGACTGAGTGGCAGAAGCAAGAAGTCTCGTTGCGCTAACAGGCAGCTACACACTGATAATAACAGATCCATACTCTTCTTTAATGTGGATCTCATAAGCTTTGTATTTTATTTTCAACTTTACATATATGTATTAGCACATTAACCTCTCCAAGAGTTTCTTCCCTAAGACTTGTTGAGGCTTGGATGTGCAATATGCTAACTCTGTTCAAGTCCTCTGTACCCCAGAGATAGGTTTGTTTAACCTAATCCTCCCATGATCAAACATGAGCTTTCCCTGCCAGATGTTCAAGTCATTGGCTTGAAACACTTAGAGGGCTTTAGAAACTTTTTATTCTCAAAGTATTAACATTCCCTTTACTTAGAATTAGTGCCAGGTGATTTGTAAAAACACTGACTCCTCCTCTTTTGAGTCACTAGTTATTCAAGTTTCATCCATTTACTTTATACTTCAGTCTGAAGGAGTTGTGATTCTGCAATGAGGAAAGGGACCACATCAAAACAGGACTGTTGGTACAAAGCAAATATTTTTTAGTATCCACTATTGCAATCTTCTTAGAGAAGTGGGCACAATTATGTAACTGTATTCCTCCTAATAGAATTCAGAAAACATGCAGTGTGTTAACTTGTAGAAATTTAACTTCTGAGATTCTGCGTTTTTCAGCTCCAAAGGAAATATGCTCAGAAAACACATATATGGGAATATAATCAATAGCTTGTGTGTGTATATATATGGTGCCCTGGAGATAGTGGAATTTTGTTCTGAGTCCCACAAAGATACTTTCAAACAAACATTCCAACTGGTCTCAGTCAACATCAGTTTTCCTTTTATATTAAGAATTACCAGTATAAATAAGGCTTTGCTCTACTTTCATATATCCCCATTTAAAAGATCAATAGAGAGCTGTAAAGCCAATAAAATTGAGTCATTTTGACTAGGTCATGCACTAAAAGATTATACCCACAGACATGCAGCAAAAATTGTTTTCTCAGATGCTCAGCTTTTGGTTTAACCTGACATACTTCTGCCCTGACAAAAATAACATGCTCATTTGCTAATATGTGAAAAGTTTCACACAGTCCTATGTGTGATACTGGCTGTATGCAAACTCTAGAAGTTCAAATGTTATATTAATTTCTTAAGGGTAAATTAATCTTAAATTGTGCTAATGGATATCATCAAATTGTGTGACATCCATTGTGAAACAAAACAGTAATCCTGAATTCTGCCCTTGTCTATCATGGTTGCACTGAGTTGCCTGAAGGGAGTCAAATTTCTCTTTCTGATGCTTCTTCACTTATCTCCAGATTTTGAAAAATATTTTTTTGCAGAATATTTTGTCTTTTGCATACAGTTTAGTAATAAAAATGAAGTCAGACCATGACTGCAGTTAAAGGTGAACCAAAATCTTCAGGAATGCTCGATGTGTTATATTGCTGGATGTGTTAACTTGGGGCTAAAACCTGCTCTGGATGAGAAAATAGGCACTAGCTGTACCCAGGGCGGAAGTGAGGATACAGCCTCTACAGACTTTGGCCCCTTTATTAACACTGCTAACTGCAAAGATTCTTTCTACTCCTACTCCAGAATGATGTAGCATAGACCTCAAGGTAGACTAATTCAGATTTCCTTCGTGGATGTCTGTATGCTAGGGCATGATACTGGATATCCATTGCAGGCAAAATATATATTCTACTTACAGAAGGTGTCTATTGCGCTATCCTACCCATAAAGGAAGGAACTCCTCCAAAAAAGTGTGCAGATGCAAGTTCAGCTATCAGCTGCAGCATTTAAACTTATACCTGGTGATATCACTGAATCTGCTGTTCTCTCAATAATGTTAAGTGCTCAAACAGGAGGATTCCTATTTGGGGTTCTTTGTAGACCACTTGGATCATGAGTACTGGAAATCTCTTGGCAGCAGTCCTAACCTGCAGTTATTCTCTCCAAATCAGATGTGTCCTGTGGTCAGAGTAGAGTGAAGATAATGTTTCTTTTGTAGTACTTTAGAAAACTAGGAGTGAAGTTTGTCTCTGAGCTTGACCTTTCAGATAAAGGAATTTGCTGTCCTCATTACTGACCGTAGGATTTTCTTAACAGACATGGATCAGTAGGGTCAAGAGGTGAAAGATACTAAGACATAAAGAACATAAATGAGAATCAAATATCATCATTGGCAGATTTTTCTCCATTTTATTGTCTTGAACAAAGAAAGCAGTCAGCAGAGTCTCTGCAGTGAACACAGCTGCTGGGGCTATGTCCTTTTCATTAAACACAGCATGGGAGATATGGACAAATAGGGAATCCAGAATCACTTCAGTTGCTGTCTTGTTTTTCCACCTCAGATGTAGTCATGTCACCTAATGCATGGCTTAAAGAGTTTAACCATTCTATTATATATGCTTGAATAGTCTGTCACGTTCACAGATAAGTGAACTGTAATTATTTTTCCCTTATGTCAAAATCAAAATATCTTTTCTCATGTATTGTATTCCCATGTAATGTAAATGCACTGTAGGATAGTGACAACCCTGTAAATTGTCTGTATTGGCAAGAAGGAGTAAAAAAAGTTGTTAAGCCTACATCACATGATGAAGCTTGGAGCAGAAACCCACAAGCTGGCCTCATCCAAGTTGTTTCCAAAGCCAGAAGAAACACAGATGTAGCTGCACCCTGCTCTGAGAAAATTAACTCATGGAAATAATAGCTTATTAGAGAGGAAGGCATAGCATCAATTAGGGATACATTGCTGGTTTTGTTTGTTTCAGTGTTTTGTCTCTATATATATGTGTGTGTGTATATATATATGTGTGTATATATATATATATATGTATGTATACAAACACATATATAAATACTTTCTTAAGTATTTTTGAAGATCATCTTCACAATTAAAATCTGAAATTTATTTCAATTAGGAGACAAATCTGATTCTGAGCATGCTTATGGTCATATATTCCCAGCATCAGGTTACAAGGAAGAGTAGTCTTCCATCCGGTTGCTTTTTAATTCGTGAGTGCGTAACAATAAATAAATATTTCACTCATTTTTTTTATTTGCTGATTTTACCCAGCTATGTTTGTTGATATGACATAGAAGGAGAGTCTGAGAGCACAGTGTTTGTTCAATTTTGAGAAGAGAGAGCTTTCAGGAATCCTATTGCTATCTAGAAATACCCAATGCAAGCTTACAGGAGGAAACTAAACTCCTACAGGTGCACAGTAAGACAAGAGGCAACAAACCTCCACTGCAACACTGGGAATTTTAATTCAACATTAAGCTTTTTTTTTTTTTTATTTTTCCTCATAATGCAGATCAGGCACCAGAACCAGCTGCCCAGCGAAGCCGTAGAATATTCATCCTTGGAAATACTCACAATAAAAAATAGTAAAACATAACTTACCTCAACTGTGTAATAATACTCTTAGTGACATAAAACCTGTATCTTCAGTTCTCTGGGCAATATTTTACATCTGTCAGCTATATTTTCAGCATATCTTTGTTCTACATATGATAGTTAAAATAGATAAATTTCAAAACTATCATTAGTTCAGGGGATATGGAACTAAGCTATCTTAGGTTTGATTTAGAGATGCTCTGGAAATTAAATAGATCACTAATTGCTCCTCAGTGATTGTCTTCAGGCCACTATAAATAAGCACATGCAATACATTGAGATGAAATCGTAATTTTTAAAATGTATTCTCTCCTTTCAATTTTAACTTCAGCTGTCAGTTTACAGAAAATATTATGGTTTGTAACTTGCCAGCACAACCAAGAGTCACTGAACATGCTAAGCAGCCTTGCACACCAGTGCAATATAGGATGGACATTGTTAGTGGAATTTCTCTAGAGCTGCAACAGCACATTTAAGGAGTCCTCATAACTTGATACACAAGAGTCAGAGAGCACAAAAAGGCAACTCTGATGTTCATGTGAAAGTGAACAGAGCTTAAGAGCTGGTCTTATCTTTTTGTGTCTCTAACTACTGCCTGCTTTAAAATTGCCTGAAGTAATCAAAGAGTTTTTTTTCTTGTAATATTGGTAATACTTATCTCAAATACTTCTCTTGAAGTCTGCCTCTGCTATTCCACACTATTCTCAGTGTGGGCTGATTCCAGTGTTATGCTTGCTCCTGTTCAGCTTGCAGTGATTCTGCATCAGTACTGAGCACAGGGAGTCTGTAATGAATTCTTGCAGATCCTTCCTCCTCTAACACTATGCCATCTGTCTCATTCTGAAGTAGGTGATCCAAACAGAAAAATGATGTCACAGATGTGTCTTGAACTTTCCACTGATTAGTCTACATACTGGCTCCTACACTAGAGATATCAGAATTGAGAAGTGATTGTCTGGCACTCAGAGGAAATAAATAGATAAATGTTTAATCAGCTCTAGAAACAGTCAATTGTTACTGTGTCAATCAACCTGTTTTGATCCATAAAGCCAACCAAAAAGGAGGTGTAGAGAGAAGACGTAAGTAGTGCAGAATGGAATTAAAACTACAGGAGCAAATGGTAACAGGCTCTAGAGGCCACATATATAGACAGGAATAAAAAATAAGGTAGAAGAGAACTCAGATTTATATTTTATAATGCAGGCTGTAGAGCTATTCTTACAAATCTTCATATCTGTCTCATAAGATGACTGCTGAAATACGTCAGCCCAGCTGAACTTCTCAAATTAGTTACTGCCGCTACACTTCAATCCAAAAGCAATCTACAGCTAAGCAGGTTTCATCTCCACCACAGAGTCCCACAACACATCTCAGACAGATATTTAGGAGAAAAAGCTTCAAAGGAATCGCTACAAATTGTTGTTATTTTCATGTAAAGAAAGTAGAAGCAAAAGTGGCCCTTCACTGTCAGTTGCACTTTGGTTGTGGTTCCGGGAGCAGGGGCTCCTGAGTGTCTTTGCCCTGAGCTGAAACTGTAAAAGGCTCTCTGTGAACACTTAGTCCTTAAGTATCCTTTCATTTCAGTGAGACTCCTTTCCTTGAAATCCTCTTTATGCATTATACATCATCAGTACTATTTTTGTTTAGGCACATCAGGAGCCATCCCACAGCGATTAAAAATCATTATTCCATTAACTTTCATGCCTAAAAAGAATTAATGACTCCATGAATCATAATTAAGGCTTCCACTTCTTTTGGCAAGCAGAAAGCCAGACATGCAACAGACCTTCTTGTTATCTATTTTGGCTCTTTTGATGCTTCATTTTTCATCTTGCTTTCATGCTCACTGAGATTTCCATGCTTTTCCTTCCTCCATGCTTGGCTTTAAAGGTGTTGAGTAACGGAGCAAAACTCATTAAGGAAAAGTTAGCTGTATGGATAGCAAAGATGCTTTGGGCATCTTCGTGTGTTTGTTGTGTCTTACTGGGAAGCCCAGAATCAAGAGGTGAGTTTTTTTTTTTTTTTAAAAAACTTTATCTTTAAATATAAGACTGGGAAATGTATTTTGCCAAATGACAAATCTGATAATTTGTACTACTATTGTCCTACTGTTTTTCCCCAGCTACCAGTGTTTTCTCACATACATTTGTTAGCAAAGTCAGTTATGCCTAATAAAAAGCTGTGCTACCACTGGTGTGTAAGCAGGTAGCAAGCAGTCTTAAAGCTTATTGACTTAAATATTTGCAGGCATTCATATATTCATCTAAATTTTTTTAAGTGCATGGATATTTGTTTTTATCACAATCCAAGGAAAAGCATAACTAATATATATTATCACTTGATTTGCCACAAATCAAACATTCTTGAGTAACAAACTAATGTAACTTGTTGGCTTTCACACAATAATCTGTGCAGTGTCCCTTTCCTTTCGTAACCTGGCCTTTCTTTTGCCATTCTGGTTATCTTCTCCATCTTCCTCCATTTTCTGGTAGTCCTGTAAACCCTGTCCATCTTTAGGGTAATTGTCAGGAGAAGTCGGGTAACACAAGGGAGGCCAAGATCTGTAGTCACTTCTGAACAATAATGCTGTGCTTCTGAAATAATAGTAACAACCACAGTGCCTGAAACTGACAGAGCTTCACTGCAGAAAAGGCATCAGGCTGAAAATCAACTTGCAGCAGGAATTCTTGCATTTTTCAGTTGTAATGTAGAGGGTTTGTTTGTTTGTTGTTTTTTTTTTTTCCTAAAGAAGCATTAATTACAATACATGTGTGTATATATTATTAAAGACATAATACTGTAATATTTACACCAAATAAATAGTTATAATCACACATTGGTGATACTGGCAGAAATGGAGTTTCTCCCCTGGAGTATTTTTCTTTGACGATGGCAGGAATCATTCATTTATCTCAAATATAATTTTCTTATTAGTCTACTAGACCAAGTCTTGCAGCGTGGTTGAGGTATGACACTGTTTCCTATTGTCTACTTCTTTCTCTTTTTAATTCTTTTCTTCCGAGATTTGAAATGGGCTATTTTGAAGGTTCCTTGATTCACTAGTCAGGAAATCTCTGCTAGCAAATAGACCCCTTGTGTCCTCATATATAAAAGGTTTTTGGGTTTTTTTTGTCCCAAAACGAGCAACAGAAAGCATCCTGTGAAGGTACTTCCTTCTGTGGAAAAAAAGAGATAGCAAGCTATCAGAACCTCCTCTGCTCTGATGTTATAAATCCTGTTTCCACATTAATTCAAAAGAAGACTGATGAAAGAAGTCTTTGTTAAAGAGTGGCTCTTTTTCATGTTGCTTTAGTTGGTGGTGATGCAGGTTTTTTTTTTTTTTCCTGCAGTGCTTTAAGAAATTACTTTTCCCAGGTGCCCAATGATTTCACAGTAACAAACTCAATTTTCTGGTCAACCAGGAATTTGCAGACCTACCTTTGTTGCACCTACCTTTGTAGCAGTGAGAGCTATCTGTGTCCTGGGTGATCTTCAAAGTTGTCCATGAAACTTAAATTCCATTAAAAGTTTCTACAGAGACATTCAGCACCTCATCTTTGAGTCTTAGCTCTTGAGTGACAAAATGCGTAAGAGTTTAATATACTATCAGACAATACTTTTTACTGGCAAACTAAAAAAGTGTTAACAAAATGTAGATGAGATAAAATCACTTCACTGTCTGAGTTGGGGATAAATTCTGGTCACCATATGGTTTCCCAGGATGTTTGGATTTTGTACTTTGCCCATTTGTCAGTGGTATCTACTACCACTTTGGTAAAAAGCTGCTGCATCTCCATTCCTTTTCCTAATCTTCTCAGGTTTATTTAAAAAATGTTTATAGTGACATTCAGTGAAAACCTAGTGCTAAAGTTTTCTGTAGATTTAACAAGGAAAATCTACCTTTAAACTGAGATAAAAAAAAACCCAATAATTTAAAGTGTGGAAGTTACCTTCTAGCATAGTTGAGCTTTTTTTGTGATTTTGGGGTGGGTTTTCAGGGGGTTGTGAGGTGGGGGGTTTTTTGGGTTTTGGTGGGGAGGTTTGTTGGTCTCACGGTTTTGGGTTTTTTTTTATCATCTAGTGCTGCAGCTTAGAGAACTTTTTCAGCAGTAACTTGAATAAATATTATGTGGGGCAAGTTTCAGTCTCTTTCCCTTAGGGACAGAAAAATCTTGTAAGGAACCCACCATACATACTCCTGCTATTCCTTCATACCTAAGCTTCTATTCAGAAGAGAACAATACACTCTAAATTCTCTGGAAGATATAACAATGCCACAAAATAAAAATGAATAGCAGGACATCGAAAGATCCCACACACCCCTGGCTTTGTTCTCTCCCCCAGTAAGGCAGAACATTTTTAAGTTTCATCATAGCAGCTTTCAGCAGAGATGATTTCTTGCCCAAAGGCACAGGAAGATTAACCAAGTATGTCCAACTGCTCAACCAATAATTCATCTGAAAAAGAGTCTAAAGAGCAAATTGTAAGCTTCACAAATGCAATCAGTTTATCAAGGTCAGATAAGGACAAGAGCCTGAATAGATATTGTACAGGATAAAAACTGAATAGAATGTGATACTGCATGATTACAACGAAAATGAATCACAGGGGTGAAATACCACATTGTGCAAAAATGTGCTATCACTAGAGCATACGCAAGGTAAAATCTCTGCTGATTCCGAGAAATTAGCTTTGTAGTCAACAAATTTATTGATGCTTTCCTTTTACAAATGTACAGTCAATTTCTGGTGAGGTTAGGATGAAATTTGTAACATAAATGAAGAGCTTTTATGAACATTTTCTATTGTGTCAGTGAAATGACAGTAAGCCTCCAAGAGTGACCTTTGGTGTAATTATCATTAGTGATGGGGCAAGATCACATCTGCTCAGAGGCTGGCATCTGACAAGTGAAATATGGATGTCTTTTATGTAATTGAGGGTAATATTTTAATGGGAAAACTGTGGCAGAAAGAAAATAAAGCCAGCAAACACAATTGATATACAGTCTGGGATGTGTGAAAGCAGGAAAGAAGTTGCCTGTTCTCTAGATGATGTAAGGAAAGAAGGAAAGTCAGAGGGAAGAGGTTCATCCCAGGATGAAACCTAAGAAAGAATGTGTCATGGCAAATGTGTCAACAGTAGAAAACAACCAGCCAAAGCAAGTTAAAAACATATCTGACACTTGCAAATCTTATTAGTAGAAATCACCTGCTTAATTTTTGTTATCACTTTTAAATTTATGACTTATAAGAATAGATACCTTGGTATTTTCTAAATAAAGGTCCTTATGCTTAGATATCTTTGTGCTATAGAGTTGAGTGTCCCTTGGGATATTTATGAATGAGCTCTCAGGATGTCAGTTTGCTGTGATGCTGTGCTTGTATATATGAGTCACTAGGACTTCAGGGCTCCAACTGCACATTTCTTACAATCACAGAAATTAAAATACCTCTAGGAATGTTTCTCTGAGAGTTTGTTTTTGTTTTTTTTCCTCAACATGTGGATGGGTATGTAGAAATACGTGTGAGAGAAGCCAACTCAACATTCAAGTCAATATGTCAATATTGCCTTTCTTCCATCTGGATGCCTTGGTTGATAACCACCTGTCTTTCCTGAAGCGTTTCATGTTTTTGTGGGAAAACACAGCTAAAGTCACCTTTATGTGGTGGCATAAAGGTCTTTTCTCCAGCGATGAGAGAATTTGACACAGCTGAGATTACTGTGAAAGAAATATTTCCTCAGCCTAGTACTTTGATCAAAGCTTATAGGAGTTTAGAAACTAGAGGTGAGGTAATTTCTACGCAGTGCCTCACCTCTTACTGTTTTGCATTAGCAGTGCCCCTCATATATGGACAAAACCCCTACCATCTTAAGATCATTTAAAAATAATGTAATAATATTCTTACTACTTAATCCTGCAAGCCAGCAGTCACTTTAGAGGCCTGTGTTAAACAGATGTTGAATATAGTCAAGACCTGTTTTACTGCTTGGCTTCTAGATTTCACTACTTTTCTGGAAGTACTGGTAGCCAACCTATGGTTAATTTTCCTGTTGCAGTTTTGATCTATTCATGTGGTGGATTCTCACCCCCTCAGAAAGAAACTTGCTACAAGAAGCTATTTTTGAATGCTCTTCAGTCAAAAAGGTTTGTGAGTATATACACTTTGTGCATAGGGTACAGTAGAGCTGAGATTAGTCAGAGATTCATTTGACAAGAAGTTGTAGAAATCAGAGGAATAGAAGGAAAGTATTTCCTTTTCACTGTGATTTAATTCAGCTGCTTAGTTTCCTTCTCTGGACAGTAAAACATGGGGCATTATGATACCTTAGAAACTGTACCTATTTTCATTTATAGATGAGCTGTAGAAAATTTGATAGTTCTTCATTCACACTCTTACAAACACAATGTAAAACCATGCCAAACGTGTTTTATTCTGTCCTTACATGAGAAAATTTATAGCTTGCAAATGTTTTGATGCCCTGTCCGCTGGAATTCTTAGCAATTGTTCCCCTGGCTATGCTCTCCAGAAATTGTCTTGCTGTATCATTTGTACCATACATATTTACAAAATTGTCAATCAAGGGGAAAAAAAAAAGTTAAAGAAATATGTAGAACATTTGTTTGGGAGAAGCTTCTGTTGATTTTATTCTATGAATGATAAAATACTAATCCCTGTCACAAGTGAAGAGTAGACTGAATATAATGAAAAAGAATGAACCTGTTTAATTTTACCTACATAGATAAAATACTAATCCCTGTCACAAGTGAAGAGTAGACTGAATATAATGAAAAAGAATGAACCTGTTTAATTTTACCTACATACTTCTTACCTATTTAATTTTACAAATAAGTTTCAAATGGCTTTACATTTTTGGTGTACTCGAATACTTCCAGAATTTTTCCTTTGTCTTTAAGAAGGATTAAAGGAAAATAAATGTCCAAAATTGAATTATACTGCTGGGAGTAAAAAAAAAAGAAAAAAAAAAAA
>VWZI01008665.1:60160-76606 GCA_013396835.1 Psilopogon haemacephalus | reverse complement strand
GGCTCAGGGTGGGGGCAGCTAGCCTCAACCCAATACAGTGGTGTTCACCAAAGACACCATGCTGGGAGGGAAGGAGCAGCCAGCAGCATCAGGAAGAGGAGCAGCAGGCAGTGTCATGTGTGCTGTGTGATGGGCTGGGACACTGAGACTATGCATTCAGGCTGAGGGCCAGCACCCACTCTTTATTCTGACACCCACCTGCCTACCCACCCCCACATACAATGTGGAGAACAAGAGTCAGCTGAAGAAGCTGGAGGCAGTGTAAGTCAAACTCAGTTCAAAGCAAAGTTAGTTTAATGGCTAAACAGATCAACTACTGATACTGCTTTGGTTTACTATTAGAAAAGATTCTGTTACACCTGTTTTTTATGCTGAATATGGTTGCAAAAATTGTTGAGTTTTATTATTACGTATTGTAATCCTTTTGTGTATAACTTATTGTCTACTATTGCTTGTCATACTTTTTGACGTATTAATTCTGTAGATGTAACCATGGATTATGATCTGTAGTTGTAATCAGTGGACAGAAGTATTATTGTGTTGTGACCACCTTTTCTAGTGATAAAGGGGGCTGTCAAAGGTAAAAGACAGCTATTTTATGTTATATTTTTTAAAACAGTAGTATGTTTTTTTAACATATTATAAAGTGCATGCTTTGCCCATCACCTAGCATATGCCTATATGACAGGATATATAACCAGAGCTGACACAACAAGGTAATCAATCATAAGTGGAGATGTCCACTCAAAAAATTGATGCCCTGCTGTGTCAAAGTCTGGATTACGCACCACCACTGTTGAAGCAGAAAATTAAACAAATTTCTTTTTAAAAAATAAAAAAGGAAGAAATGTGGGAGTAATAGAGTTTAGTATGAAAAAATGGTGTGCCATCTAGGTGTAGAAGGTAGATAAGATAAATGGAAGTGTGAATGGAAGCAATGCAAGCATAGATATGATTTAATTAACCAGTGTAATTAGTATGCATGGGGAGTAAAGGGCATGATCTGAAGACTATGCATATACTGCCATGTGAATAAAACTGAAAGTGTATATAAGTGTACAAGTTTTGCAAAGAAATGTCTTCACCAGTGAAAAACCTGTGGAGTTCATTCCAGTCCCTGCCAGCTTTCCCTACAATTGCTACAGTTAGTCTCTATTTCCCATCAGCAGACAGTGGTTGGTCTCAGGAAGGAGGGTTTTCTATGCATAATAGGTCCACTGGAGGAGAGACACCATGGACTAATATCCCACACTTCCTTCTTTCACTTAGTTCTTATGTCTGAGCTGATGTCACATGGTACGGAATACACTTTTGACCAGTTTAGGTCAGTTGGGTGGACAGTGTGCCCTCACAAGATCTTGCCCACTCTTCAGACAGGGAAATGGAAAAAAAGCCAGCCTGGATGCTTGTTCATTCAGCAGCCAAAATGCTGATTACATTACAGTACTGCAAAACACAGCACTAGAAAGATGCTTTGAGGAGAATTAACTCCAGCTCAGGCAAACTCAATTCAGTTGCAGATTCCCTTGCTTCCTAAAAGTTTCAGTACCCTGCAAATCTATAAAATATCTACATTTCACACAAACCAGAAAATGTCTTTTCTGACTGGAGAAAGCCATAGCAAACTATTATATCATGTTTTGTGCTTGAATGAAGGATATTTTTGTTAGAGCAAAGCTCAGAGCATTTTGATAATGTAAACACAGAGATCATTCCATAAAAATTATATAAGCACTTTAACAATACTTAGCTCTTCCTTGCATGTTATACATAAAGGCATTTTAAAGCCATTAGTATGATGACTTATGAATGACAATGTGGCCAAGGCTAAAGGGCAAGACATTCCATCACAGCTGTTTCTTATTGCATAAAAGAAATTACTTCTAATTCAGAAAATTTTTCAACATCTAATTATTTTGTATAATATAGCCTGAAGAAGCAGAAGAGACATATCAAATCCTGGATAAAGGTTTTGTGCTTTCATCTTACTGTGTTTCCTAATCTTTTCAAGAAAATATGTTTTTCTATGTAATTTTTGACCGTAGTCCCTTAATTTACAGCAGGAATGCTTGTAGACTGAAAACAAAATCAAGTAGTGGGTCTTGAAATTATATTCAGAGCCAATTGCACTGGCATTAACATTTCTGAATTGAAGTCAGTACCTAGTTCCTGATTATACGCACTGTCACATGCATCAGGAAGTCCAATGTAATAAAAGCCTAGGGGTATTGCATTATACAGGAGCACACTCTGCACTTGGCAGAGCTAGCCTCACCTCTGTGTTGGAGTACCTCTTCCTCTTTTAATTCCTACAGGGTCAGGAAGAAGATCACGGGGAGAGGTTAGATGGTGTCTGGAAGATGAAGATGTACATGTTTTCACAACATTGTGAATGCCCTTTCGTGGAACAAGGGTGGGCATAATCTTTCAACTAATCTCTAAAAATAAAATAAAATTTTAAATTCCATCTTACTTCATTTTCTGCTTTTTTAGAGTCACTTACATCTCTGTGTCAGATGTTAATGTATCAAGTTTGTTTCTTTCTTAAAGATCTTTTAAATTAACACTGAGCTTTTCATCTGCTCTTAAAAGGCAAAGTTTTAGGAAAAATTTGGGACATCCAATGACAAGTCATAAAATTCAGACTAGTTGACATTGCTGATATCTCTGGAGGCACAACTTCAAAGACCAGTTTTGCCAGCCTGCTTACATGCCAGGAGCTGGATCAGGACCAAGAAGCCACATATCCAGACTGCACTCAGCACATCATCCTGGGGTCTTCCAGCAGATTCCCTGCCATCTATTCTGATCTTCTCACTGGAGACCCAGAAGTGTTGCTGGTGCCCTCATGGTTGTCTAACTGGCTAAGAAAGTCAGAGCTATAGCCATGATTATATCTATGAATTTTGCCTTGGGAAGGTGTGAGCTCTATCATCACATGTAATTGAAATGATCCATGCATTTCTGTTCAAAGAATCATAGAATTTGTTCTATTTATAGAATCATAGAAGTGTTGACGTTGGAAGAGACCTTTGAGATCGAGTCCCACTGCTCACCTAAAGCTCACAATACCAACACTATTGCTAAGGTACAACCACTAAACAGCATCACTGAGTACCACATCCACAAATCTTTTAAATATCTCCAGGGATGGTGATTCTACCACCTCCTATGTCTATGTCATAGATTGAGTTTTAATCTGCTGCTGTTATTCAAAACCACCCTGTCTCATGCCAGTTTCAAGATGAAAGTGCTGTCTGGAGCAAAGTATTATGAGGCTCAAAGTTCAGATTATTACATGGGAGACTTCCTGTTCTGGTTGTGGCTTTTTGGTTTCAGCATCTTGGGGATTCACTCTCTTATCCTGCAATGGCAGCAGGACAGAGATCGATGCAGCTCCCTGGCTTGGGCTTTTAGCTTGCTTGCATCTGCTTGATTCTTCTTGCTGCTGCTTTCTGCTGTTCTTTTTCTGCAAACAGACTAAGATAAATGTGCATTTATTCAGTAAACTCTTATCTCTGTTTTTCTCAACATGGAGGTTTTTTTGCATTGTGTTTTTTTGTCCCTCACTTCTGTGTTGGATGGGTTAACCCGTTGTTTTGATTTAAACTGTTACTGTACAATAACCCTTTCTACAAAGAAGTTTTTCCTAGTATCTGAACTGAACCTCCCTTGGCACAACTTGAGTCTGTTTCATCTTGTCCTGTCACTTCTTGCATGTAAGAAGGGACCAACACCCACCTCTCTCCAGTCTGCTTTGAAGGTAGTAGTAGAGGACAATGCAGTCTACCCTCAACCTCTTTTTCTCCAGATTAAATAGCCCCAGTTCTCTCAGATGTTCCACATAAGAATTCCATGTTCAAGGCTCTTCACCAGCTTAGTTGCTCTTCTTTGGGTATGCTCTAGCATCTCAATGTCCTACTCGTAGTGAGGGGTCCAATAGTGAACATAGTATTCAAGGCATGGCCTCACCATGTAGACCCAATGGCTACACCATTCTTCATGCAAGCAGGATGCCAATGGCCTTCTTGCCCACCTGAGCACACTGCAGGCTCGTATTCAGCCAGCTGTCAATCAACATCTCCAGGTCCTTCTCTGAGCAGCTCTCCAGCCTCTCTTCCCCAAACCTATAACATTGCATGAGGTTGCTGTGGCCAAAGCACTCAACATTTGATCTTACTTTATCTCATACCAGTGCCCTCAGTCCATTTATCTAGCCTGTCCAGATCCCTTTGCAGAGCTTTACTGCCCTCCAGAAGATTAATGTGCCCACCTAACTTGGTGTCATCTACTAACATACGTCTATATATACAGATAATGGAGAATGAGAGTGGCAATGGATCTGTGTTTCTGAGTTTCTGTTCTGAATAGAAATAACAGTATTGTATTGAGAGGGCCCAGACACCTCCTGGGATCACCATCTTTGTCTTTGAGAAGACAAGTGGCCACGTGCCTCCATAACTTATCTTCTCCTTTCCCATTACCTCTTCCAGCCTTTCAGGACTAAAATATAACTCTAAATGTTAAAACCCCTCCCTCCTGCTAAGGCCATCGGTATCTCTGCACTATCTCTGCACTTCTTCTGAAGTGTAAGTTTCCTCTTTAAAAAAAATGCAGTAATTATTCATGGTTAAAAAAAAAAAAAAAAAAAAAAAAAAAGTTTGTTTCTTTCAAATAGCTATTATCCCTCAGATTGGGGGTTGGACTCGATGACCTTTGGAGGTCCCTTCCAATCCAGACCATTATATGATTCTGTGATTATTTCACACCATTTATTTGGTAAGATTTAGCACTCAGTCCTTTCTGAAGAGGGTAAAGTGAGCTTTAGCTTTTCTAGAGAACCTCTGCCCAACTCATTTCAGATACTGTGTTTCCACTCTCTTTTGTCATCTGTGCGGCATCTCCAGGTTTCTAAGTGAAGAGCAAGATACCAAATTCACTGCTGAGGAGGTGCAGTGGTAATGAAGTCGGTAGGGTTATACCTGCCCATGTCAGCAATGAGTTTGGCTCAGCAATGCTAGTGAGCAAAATGTCACATCACTTTTGTTGAGCAGGATATTTCAAATAAAATATTAGCAAAAACAATTAACTCTAAGCCATTAATCCCACTGAAGCTACTTTCAGTCTATTAAGGATTGAAGTCAATTCCTTGTAATGCATTTAGCTTAACAGATTATAACGCTTTGCTATGAAATATTTTATTGAATGACACTGAATTAAACAGCATCATATTGTATTTCTTTGTATAAATTAAATTTTAGCATACATCTGACAGCTTTTAGCTGTAATACCATTAGCAATGGAGAGATCATACAGAACACTGCTTTATATAAAACCTATGAATTTTTTGTATATGTATAGCTTTAATATTACACTCAGACATAACACACTTTTTTATCTCATTAGCATCCTGTTTTACATCAACAAAGATGGAAGTTTTATAAATAGCATAGCTCTCTAATGCATTCTCTTTGGCACAAAATAGGAAAGAAATGTGCATATTGTCTAACAAATTTGGAAGTCCAATATTAGCTCCTTGCAGACTCTGTCAAACAGTGAACACCAGCTTATGGTCAGGTATATACAGACTAGCAAGTGCAGTACTGCATTCTTGGGTGTCCTTTTGCTTTGCAGAAAAAGGGCAGAATGACCAGATTCCTGCAGGTCAAACCCTGTTGTAGGCTGCCAGAAGGAAATGCTAAAGATATAGATGGATGTTGAACCCATCCCATGATTGGAGCATAGGGATAGATGGTTATAGACTCTTCAAGAGAGATAGGCAGGGGAGAAGGGGAGGGAGTGTTGCCCTCTGCATCAGTGATAAACTGGAATCTACAAAGCTCCACCTGGGGATGTGCAACGCTAAAACAGAGAGCTTATGGGTAAAGGTTAAAGGGAAGGCTCTGGAAGGAGAGTCTGCTACAGACCTCATGATCAGGAAAGAGAAGCAGATGAGGCCCTTTACAAACAAATAAGAGAAGCTTCACGCTTACAGGACCTGGGCCTCATGGGGGACTTCAACCACCCTGACATCAGTTGGAAGGACAACACAGCACCAACAATCTAAGAGGTTCCTGGAATTCATTGATGATAACTTCCTCCTCCAAGTGGTAGAGGAACCTACAAGGAAAAGTGTTATGCTGGACCTAATCTTCACCAACAAGGAGGGGCTGGTGAGTGAAGTGAAGCTGAAGGGTAGCCTTGGCTGCAGCATCCATGAAATGGTAGAGTTTAAGATCCTCAAGGTATCAAGGAGGGTGCATAGGAAACTCACTGCTCTGGACTTCAGAAGAGCAGATTTCAATCTCTTCAGGAACCATCTTGGCAGGATGCTATGGAAAAAAACGCTAGAAGGAAAGGAGGCCCAGGAATACTCAAGGATCACCTCCTCCAGGCTCAGGAGCAATGCATCCCAAAAAAGGGGTAGGCAGGTAAGAATGCAAGGAGGCCTGCATGGATGGATAAAGAGCTCCTGGACACACTTAGATTCAAGAAGAAGGCCTACAGAGAGTTGAAGCAAGGACAGGTATCCTGGGACAAATACAAAGAAGTTGTTTGTGCAAGCAGAGATCAGGTTAGGAAAGCTAAAGCACAGCTGGAGTTGAATCTGGCTAGGGACATTAAGTGGAACAAGAATTTCTTCAGGTATATCAGTGAGAAAAGGAGGACTAGGGAGAACGTGGGACCCCATCAGAAGAGAAATGGAGAGCTGGTGACAGGGGACATGGAAAAGGCTGAGGTGCTCAGTAACTTCTTTGCCTCAGTCTTCAGCAGCAAGTGCTCCAGCCACAATGTCCAAATTCCAGAGGGCAAAAGTAAGGACTGGGGGAGTGAAGACCTGCCCACTGTAATTGAAGACCATGTTCATGAGCACCTAAGGAATCTGAATGTGCACAAGCCCATGGGTCTTGAGGTAACTGGCAGATGAAGTTGCCAAACAGTTGTCCATTGTATTAGAAAGGTCATGGCAGAGTGTTCTTGCTGACTGGAAAAGGGCAAACATCTTCAAGAAGGGAACAATCACAGAGCAGGTCCTCCTGAAGGCTCTGCTAAGGGAAATGGAAAACAAAGGAGAGGTGATTGGTGGTAACCAGCATGGATTCACCAAGGACAAATCATAGGATCATAGAATGGTTCAGGTTGGAAGGGACCTTAAAGATCATCCAGTTCCAACCCTCCCATTCGAAAAGGTTGCCCAAGGCCTCATCCAACCTATCTTTGAACATCTTCAGGGAGGGAGCATCCACAAAGTCCCTGGGCAACATGTTGCAGTGTCTCACCACCCTCACTGTAAAGAACTTCTTCCTAACATCCTGTTTAAATCTCCCCTCTGCCAGTTTGAACCCATACCCCCTCATCCTGACATAACAAGACCTTGTGAATAGTCCCTCCCCAGCCTTCCTGTAGGCCCCTTTCAGATCCTGGAAGGCTACTGTAAGGACTCCTCAAAGCCTTCTCTTCTCCAGGCTGAAAAGCCCCAACTCTCTCAGCCTGTCCTCATAGCAGAGCTGCTCCAGCCCTCTGATCATCTTTGTGGCCCTCCTCTGGACTCTCTCCAACAGTTCCATGTCCTTCCTGTGCCAGGGGCTGCAGAACTGCACACAGTACTCCAGGTGGGGTCTGACGAGAGCAGAGTAAAGGGGGAGAATCACCTCCTTTGCCCTGCTGGCCACACTGTTCTTGATGCAGCCCAGCACACAGTTGTTGTCTGGGCCATGTGTGCACACTGCAGGCTCATGTTGAGCTTTTTATCAACCCAGACCCCCAGGTCCCTTTCCTCAGGGCTGCTCTCAGCCGTTCACCACCCAGCCTGGATTTGTGCTTGGGGTTGCACCGACCCAGTTGCAGGACCTTACACTTGATTCTGTGTATGATTCTGTGAGAGAACTGAAGTTGATTTCCTACATCTATTCAGTGGGACATTTGATATCCTGTTCTTTATACAGGTGCATGGATGAAAGATTCTATTTTAGAGTCATCTTTCCCTTTCTTATTGAATATTTATGTATTCAATCTGTAACATCTAAAGCAGGAGATGTGAAGAAAAAGAAAACATTTCATTTGTTCCAGACAGTTCCCCACTGTGATGGTCACTTCTCTTTTTTTTTTTTTTTTTNTATTTTTTTTTCTTTTTTTTTTTTTTTTTTTTTTTTTTTGGGAACAGGAAAAAAAGCCCAACTCATAAAGAAAAAATCTGAATAAAGATCATTCACCACTAAGGCGACCACTGCAATTAAGGATGTCTGTATTTATTAACAGTCCTCTGAAAGGTAAGCACAACTCCCCAGCAACCTGTATGTAGACTTTCCAGCCAGCATAAACATTTGCACAATGTCTGGTGTGGGTAAGGTTGAATCAAGGTGAATAAAGTTCTATAAGAACAGAATACTAACAAAAGATTTTAAAATAAACACCAAGGTACCAGTTATATTTGGTCATCAGGTAAAAACCTTCCAACCCAAAATTGGGCCACATGGTCAATGACCTTGAATGTCTGCCTTCAATCTTTTAAATGTCATTGTCCCAGGCCATGCTGAGGTATTTACCCATGTACCCAGAAAGGTCTAGAGAGAAATGTGGTCTGTATGGACAAGCTAGCAGGCAGACAGGTGAGCTCCTTAACTGTGTCCTAATTTCTTCTGTATATCAGATCAGCTGAAGCCAGTGGCAGAATCATCAAAACCTACATTCTGTAGCAATACAATGCAAAATACATTTCGCATCAACAACTCTTGCTGCTCAAGGAACAGCTGCCATTGTGTGTGCTGGTAATGTTAGTTGACACTGAAGTGAACTGAAAGTGAGTGCAAATAGGTGGTTTAATCTCATAATAAAACTTCTAAGGAACCAACACACTACACAGCTGTTCTACTGAAAATTCAGGCCTATTAGATTTTTCAGTCACTGTAGACCTTCTGCTGCCAAGTACCCAAGTTTGTTTTGTTTTGTTTTAATAACTATTTCTGACATGTTACTTAATACTTTTTTTAATTCAACTGTCGGTCTGTTAGAAATACTGCTGAGGAGTGAAAAATTCTAAACCACCAGCATTGCTCTTAGGCTGGACACCAAGATTTCTTTTGGCAAAAAATCTCACTAATTCAAAGGTTTGGTGGTATGGAGGATTTGATACCAGAAAAAGCTGCCTCCTAAACTGGTGGCCAGTGTTCTCCACCTTGGTTTCTGAGTCCCTGAGGTGTCTGGAGGAAGCCCCATGGCAGCATCACTGTCTAGCGCCCAACTGGAATGGGGTGCAGAGGAGGGAGAAAAGCATGTGATCTCTGTCCATTTCCACTGTGCACTCATGCCCAGAGGGCCATGGCCTGAGAAACCCTCCAAGATGCCATAGTTTCCATGCAGCCTGACAGCACAGCTCTGCCCAATTAAATCACTAAGCATCTTACAATTAAATTACTTGATTATAATTGATTTCCAGGGCAGCAGCAATAGCCCATATGGTTTCATCCATCAGTGGCTTTACTATTCACTTAATTTCTAGCACATTTTCAGCTCGAGTAGTGTCAATGGTACAGTTATATTCTGAAGTATTTTGGTTAACTGAGGCCTTAATGAACAATGAAGGTGTGCTGCTCTGAGGTTTGGAACACCTCATACTTCATTTCAGTCACTTGATTTTGGCAGAAGTCCATGTTGTCATCAAAAGTCATCACCCCTTTTCCCCAGTGCTGGTTCTCACCACGTTCTTGATGCTGGGATCTGCAATCACATGGCTGTGTGGTGTGCCTGTCCAGTTCCCTGCTCAGTACTAGGCAGCGAGTAGACAGTAACAAGCTTCTGAGAGCTGGTAGGTGGTACTATCGCTTCTGTCAGCACAGACATATGCCAGATTGAAAAGGCTTTATAACCACAGCATAGCCAAATTAAGGAAAAACTAGCTTGCTAAATCATTGGAGGGATTATCTGGTATCCAGACATCCAACATATATTAAGACTGTTTACCAGGAAAAACTTGAATACTTCATCATTCACATGAATGATCATGAGCAAATTCAGACTAAACCACATCTGCAAATGTAGGAGAGAAACATTTTGATGCAGACACCATCTGGTGGCAGAGGATTGGGGTTTCCTTGTGTAATTATTAATGGAAATGCTACACACAGAGGATGCTGTTAACCAGGTGACAAAATTGTTCTTGATTGCTCTGCATTATGTGCATTAAATTGCATGCCTACAATCCACACTCAAGTTGGGAAGAGTTTCCAAAAACTTTTAAATTGTTCTGAGCATGATGCTGACCAAATGTTTTCATAGTGGTGAAAAAATCAGGTAGTGAGTGCGGCATGATCAGAGAGGGACACACAAAGTAATGAAATAAGGCAAGTACAATAAGCACAATCGTTTCAAGGTCAATTCTACTGACCACCTGTGAATCTCCAGAGGCACAGTTCTGGATGCCCAGATGCTCATGAAATGGTGTGAAAATGAGGGAGAAACCATAACTATGTTTTTCAGCTGTATCAGGGAAGCCAACAGTGTAACAGTGATGGAGGACTGGAATAGACTTCCAGAACGGTTGTGGAGACTGTCTCCTTCTCTGGAGACTTTCAAGCTCTGCCTATATACATTCATTTGTGGACCACCCAGGGGATCCTGCTTTGGCAGGGGGCATTGGACTCATTGATCTCTGGAGGTCCTTTCCAACCTGTAATGTTCGATGATTCTAACAAGATGAATCCACTTTTCTGCATAGTACTCAGTTACTGATTGATTTTTCTGGTGTCTACTGTTTGATTTTCTGGTGTCCTTTGCACTGAAGGATGAACATTGTGTTCTTTTGGCACCTTTGCAATGAAATGCAAAGGGACAGTCATGTGGAAAGCACACAAAGGAACAAGCCTTTAGATGAAAATGTCTCCAGATATGGCAAGCTGTTATTTAGCCAAGTGAAAGCACAGTGAGATCATAACTCAAGACAAAACTAATGCCAGATATTATTTTTTATAAGCAATACAATAAAATTGTCAATGATGAAAGGCTTAAAAATTATGTCAAACTGTCACAACAAGCCAGTCATTTAATTCTAAGTGGTAGCCCTATACCCATACTTTGATATACTTGCAGCAGCATCAGCTAACCAGCAAAGGGTCCACAGCTAGACAAAGTGGTGTAGCAACCAGCCGTCATACAGGTTTGGAAAGGGCCAGAGCACAGCAGTGGACCCTGCCTAGGATGCAGAAGTCTGCAGGCAGACCAGGTGGTGGAGATTCTGTGGCTCTGCTTAGCACCAGTTTATGACCTTAGCCAAGTGTTTTTTCTAAGACCAGGCACGAACTCTTGAAATCAGTACCAAAACCTCTGTTAATTGCATCTGTACTACTATTTTACTTAGTGCTTTAAGTGATTTATGCCACTCCAAAATGTGTTCTGGATTGATATATTTATTAATCTCACAAAGCTGCTTGAAGAGACTGCAGTGTGCATTGTCTGGGGATTAATTCACACCAATTTCTTTATTTTAGCCCTAAAGTTGATTAATACAATATGAATATTGCATTAACAGCAGTTTGGGAAAGCTCCTATTAATTCCGATTCATGAAGTTGTCAACTAGTACTATACCAGTTCACTTTTTACACACTTAGACATCAATGGATTTCAAATATCTTGAAAAAATATGAAAAGAATAGGGGGAAATAGAGAGCCATGGAGAGGGCTGACTGTGATAAAGGCAGTCTGTCTCCAGGGACAGAAAGGCTTTTGCTCAGTTACAAATGACAATGTAGCAACCTGGGCCAGAATATCATCAAAGATGGCATCAGATGTAGGAAAGATGCATAGTTTTTAACGTTAGATTAACAAGAATGCTCTACAGAGAGCCTCTCTGAAAGTGATCTGTGGTTTAACGACCTTCCTAAGAGACATAAATCCATTAGCTTCCATGGCATATGTACCTTCCTTGACACCCTGCAAAAAAACTTCATTCAGCTCTCTGTCCTTTTCTACCTGTCAGCTTTGTTGCTCTCCTTTTTTTACTATTAAAATATGGTGCCCTTAGACCAGATTGTTTGCAAGACCTTGATGTCTCTTAGATACCCACCCCTCTAGGTATCCCACTTATGTAAACAGACACTACTAAGTCATTTATTAATTTGAAACAATATATTCTGAGCACAAAACAGTCTTGATGAGTGTAAAGGTTTTTTAGATAAAGTAACAACTGCAATCGTCAGTAGTGATGTGAAAGAGCCAGATGGATAGGTGAATTGCTCAGTCCAAGTATAGAAGAAACTCATCAGGTGACATCATATTCCTGCCTTTCAGCAGCAAGGCACTCTCCGTTTTTTCTGGACAAGTACCACGAAGTGTCTGGATCATAAGTTGTCATGTTCTTCCTAGTCATCTCCATTTCAAATAAGTTCAGAAATACATCTCTAGTCAAATGTCAATAGTGTCTCTTCATTATTTGGCTCTTTCTGTTCAGCAATATATGTCTTTTCAAATATAAATTAATGTTTTGTAAAGATTTGCTGTACTCAATTATATTTGCACATTTATCTGCTTATAACTGATTGCTTGCTAATACTCATGTATTGCTTGGAGAGAGTTCTAGAGTTTCATCTAAATACACTAATCAAAACCTCCAGCAAGACAACCATCTCTCATACCTTTTAGGATAAGCAAATAGTTCTTGCCCTGCTAAAGCCATACTTAATTGGACTACACAATGAGGAGCAATTAAGGCTAAGTGGCCACTTGCTGACAGCTGGTGAAACAGAAACTTCAGTTTCAGGCATTGGTATTCTCCAGATAAAGTGCAGTAGCCTTACACTGTTTTTAAACAAAGAAGATTTTTTTTTTGTGTCTTAGTATATTAGCAGAGAACGATTGTATTTACAGCAGGGAAATTAGATGAGGTGGGGAGGGGACGACAACTGTATTTTCTTAATTTTATCTTTTTTTCTGGCGGGGGGGGACACACTTCATAGGCCTAAAGGCTCTTGACTGACAGTAGTGGAGATGTCACTCTCCTATCCCAGAGAGAAGTAGTGTCAGCTACAGCTGCAATCACATTGTTGCACTGCTTTACCTGTAGCTTACAGAAGCTATTCCAGGCCTAGAAATAGATTTTTTCCATTTAGATCATGCCATGCCAGTCTGGCAGCTAAATACTGGGTGCATGATTCAGCAGCGCAAATTAAATCTAGGTCATCTTAAATAATCCTGAGGTGTCTGTCATGTTGCTGATAAAATGTTCTCCGTTTTCTCTGTGAGCTGTTCCTGTTGCCCATCCTTTATTATGATTAAAATAAATGCCACCCGCAGCAAACTGCAACCATCTGGAGGAGGATCACAAGCCCTTGTTTGAGAAAGGTCACACTCACCCCACTGACTGCAAATTACGTGTGTCAGAATGGTTAAACCTGAGAAGTACTGCCGTCTCTCACAGTTGGTAGTCTGCTACCTTACACTTCTGCTAAAGCTGGGATTCTGAGAGTTTCCTGAATAGTTTCACCTTCCAACCTCACCAGTACCCCATCTATTGTGCATCCTCTCAACATTGTTACTAAACCTGCTGTATCTCAGCTAGCTGCCCACAGCTCTCTGGTGCTGCTGAAAAGCCAGTGTCCGGTCACTTTATCTGTGGTTCAGCCACCAAGGACACAGCAGGGTCAACAGCTGCCACTGCCTCAGCCCTGCCTGAAAGTTTTTTCTCAGTACTACAGCCAGTTTCAGTATCACCATCATTGTATCCCAGTGCGTCATCTGCCTAGTGACTTAACCTGATGAGATGGCATGAACCAACATCGTTACTTAATTTTTCCATTCCCCCAAATATATTTCTTTTCCATTTAGCTACCACTAAGCATCTGCAAGAGATAAACCAGACTTAATCCAACATCCTTTTGCAGATTCTAAGGGCCACATTCTTCTGTCACACATGTGACTTATAGCTCAAATGTCTACACAATGTAAATGAGAGGTTGTTTCACTTGGTTGTGGGAGTTGTGTTAAGAAGTGTACTCCACCCTTCACCAACGTGCTGCACCTTGGAGAGCTCACTTGCTACCCAACTAAGGAGGGAGCACAAGTGCCTTGAAGAAGCCAGGTATAAATCAGTAGCAATAAAGAAAGGAACAGCTTAGCACCCATTCTTCTGAATAACCTGCACATCTGAATTAAGTCAAATAGAAAAGCCAAAAAGACAGCCTTTTCTGGCAGTAAATGATCCACACTGGGAACCAGACCCTGAAACAGATGCTGTAATCTGCTTCTTTTACTCACAGACGAGATGTAGCTGATTGACACAAGTCTACCTAGCACAGAGCTGTTGTCTCCACAGAGACATACAAAGTTCCACCATGAAGTACAGCATATGTCAATAGGTAGCCCTCTTCTCTTACAACTATGCAATGGCTGAGGAGGTTTCTCTTGGCTAAAGACCAACACTGGAGGCTGAAGAGGGAAAGTTATGACGTGGATCTTCCTTAACATGGAGAGGATCACACAGCAGAGCAGCTAATATGCTTATTTCACAGAATATATCCTAAAGAGTCTTTCCTTGGAGGGCTGATACCAAAAAAAGCCAGCATGCAAGTAGTTCCTTAGATGTACCACCCTCTTAATAAAAATCATGTGTTGTCACTGCATTCTGCAGTGAAATTTTATTCTGCATTTGCACTCAGTGGTGCAAACCTTGCATGCCCTGGTGTAGGTTGGTATTTACCTCTCCAACTCACAGAGTTCTTTACCTCTTCAATATTACCATGCGAAGACAGTTGCTTTGACCACAGTCCAACCACATTCAATTGAAAGCTTTTATTACACAATTTGTGAAGTTGTGAGCAACCTCTCACAAAAAGAGCATAGCATGATATTGATAAACAGGCAAATTAGTAACTTTTCTGTTTTGATGTAGAATCGTGGAATTGCCTGGTTGGAAAAGACTTCAAGATCATTGAATCCAGC
This sequence comes from Psilopogon haemacephalus, assembly GCA_013396835.1. Taxonomy (NCBI): domain Eukaryota; kingdom Metazoa; phylum Chordata; class Aves; order Piciformes; family Megalaimidae; genus Psilopogon; species Psilopogon haemacephalus. Next base: position 61,677 of record VWZI01008665.1, on the reverse strand, counting down.
CATAACTCAAAACCTCCCTGTCCACAACTGTCACACCACATCCCTCAACTCCTCCTCCAAACATCTTTTAAACACCTCCAGGGATGGAAACTGCACCACATCCCTGGGCAGCCTGTTTCAGGTGCAACTTCAGTCAATATGTTCTGGTGTTTAAAGAGACCTGTCCAAGATGTTTCTTTCCATGCTCACCACTCAAGTCTTCAGCAAAAGGGTCTCCTGACACTTCTGGTGATGGGTAAGGATGCAGGACAGTGGTGCTCCCAGTGTGACAGTCCTCAGTCAGAGTCCAGTCACCCCGCAGAAAAGCTATTGTGATAACTCTAGTCTAGTTAGGTTATCCCAGTCTCTCTTACTCTTAGGAATGTGACATGCAGGGACATGCATATCATATCTTGCAGGCTGAATTGTATTTTCTGTTACCAGTATCAAACTGCAATAACTCCAGTTAAGCCAGCCTTTGACATTTAATTACATCACTCTGCTGTGTTATTCTGGGTTCCTGTTGCTGTAGTTGACCCTTAATATACTGTGTGTTTTTTTACATATAGCATGACAAATGTCAAAAATACTGATTTATTTGCTGAAAAGCAGTCTTCTTCAAGATGCTAGAAAAGCCTCAGGTTAAGATAAAGTCTAAAATGAGGTGAGGTCTTCTTTTTCCTAGGAAGAGTCACTATATATAATTACAATCCCAAGACCTTGTTAGGACCTGGTAGTTTCCAGTATATGCAAATCTATGTGTCATCAGTGTAAGAAGATTTTATATATCAAATCTCATTTTTTGTAGCTTGTCCTGGCATTTCTCAGATGAGATATAGAGCTATGCTTCACCAGGCTTTAACCAGAAGAGCTAATGCTGCTAAGTTAATAATATAGCTCTAAGTATATAATTAATTTTCCAATGCACCTTGAATTAGCAGGCAACACAGAGTGGGGTTGTTCAGCCTGGAGAAGAGGAGGCTAAGAGGAGGCTTCATCACTCTCTATAAGAATCTGAAGGGAGATTGGAGTGAGGAGGGGCCAGCCCCTTCTCTTTGGTGTCAAGACACAGGAAATGGTTTCAAGTTGTGCGAGAGTAGATTCAGGCTGGATCTTAGGAAATATTTCCTCACAGAAAGGGTTATCAGACATTGGAATGGTCTATCCAGGGCAAGGGTGGAGTCACCATCTATGGAGGTGTTTAATCAGTTTGTGAACCTGGACTTTAGGATATGGTTTAGTATTGACCCTTTGGTGCTGGGTCAAGGGTCAGACTGGATGACCTCTCAGGTCTCTTCCAACTGGATGTATTCTGTGATTCTGTGATTTTTGAGGTTCAAAATTTTCATGGAAAGGAGAACCCTACTCAGAANCAGCTAGGACCAAGGTTTTAGGGCTGTAACATAATTAGTGTAATTACATGAACTGCTTGCAAATGTATATACATATGCACAGAAAAGTCCCAGTGGACTGTGCTAAGAGTTGCTTGTTCATTCATTTGGTGTTGGGTTTTTTAAATTTTTTTTTTAATTTTTTTT
>VWZI01008665.1:17507-30910 GCA_013396835.1 Psilopogon haemacephalus | reverse complement strand
GGAGAGAGTCCAGAGGAGGGCCACAAAGATGATCAGAGGGCTGGAGCACCTCTGCTATGAGGACAGGCTGAGAGAGTTGGGGCTTTTCAGCCTGGAGAAGAGAAGGTTTCGGGGAGACCTTATAGCAGCCTACCAGTATCTGAGGGGGGCCTACAGGAGGGCTGGGGAGGGGCTGTTCACAAGGTCTTGTAATGACAGGATGAGGGGGAATGGTTTAAACTAGCAGAGGGGAGATTTAAACAGGATGTTAGGAGGAAGTTCTTCACAGTGAGTGTGGTGAGACACTGCAACAGGTTGCCCAGGGAGGTTGTGTCTGCTCCCTCCCTGGAAGTGTTCAAGGCCAGGCTGGATGAGGCCTTGCGCAACCTGATCTAGTGGGAGGTGTCCCTGCCTGTGGCAGGGGGTTGGAACTGGATGATCTTTGAGGTCTCTTCCAACCTAAACCATTCTATGATTCTATGAACTCAGGGCTGAGAAATCCCAACTGTGCATCTTACAGGTAGTAGGTCAACTTGCTTGTTCTCCTCTCTCATGTCCTGACATGTTCTGAAAGTGAGGTACGAGCTTTTGTTGTGACCCACAACTCTGAGCTGAACCTATTCTAAATTTTTTAAACTTTTTTTTAATAGTTTGCTTCTCTTACATTGAATTTTTATCTGTGTCTGGAAATTTGAATAAATTCCACCTAGAAACCACATAGTGGGACTGCCTTCATTTCAGCGTTGTTTTATTATTTATAATTTCTTTCCTTATTAGAGCTGGATCTACAGTACAATACACTGTTAGCTAGAGATAAAGACAGAACAGTTAAATATCTGTTGTTAATTAGCTTACTTCTTCTAAACTGTCAAAAATAAATCATTGAAGTTGTTACAGCAAACAGTATATGCTCGCTCAATAAGCACAGGATAAAAACTTGAATTTTCCATGTGATCTAAGGTAGGCATCTAATCTAAGATAGGTAAGATTCTCCCATGATCACTGAGGTCAGAGAGACACTTCTGTGGTCCTTTCCCCTGCAGCAGTTTCTTGAACCTAGGGCAGCAAGTTACTTTCTGGAGAAGTCCATCTGTCCCCATCAACTGCAGAAACAGTCTAGACATCCATGTCACAGTAGATACCTCACTTTGTGGGTGGGCAAATGCCTGGTAGTTGTACCTTGCCCTGTTTCTTCTAAAAAACTCATGTAAGTCCACTGGAAATCATATTTGGCTTACATGTTATTGAACAGAACTGAGTGAGTCAGACCTATCTTTGGAGGAAGATAGCTCTCCAACCAAATCCTTAAACATAAGGCACTTATTTCTAGTGGTGGCTTTTACATAAGTATGTATTAGACACAATTATTCTGCACCTTCTAGAGCTAGCACTTCCATTTATCACTTCACTTGCAGTTGTCCTGTTATACGATCATGAGAAATTGTTGGAATGAGTGTCTGACAACACGAATTAGCCTAAGTTGTAACACAACTTCATTAGTGTCTTCTAAGGGCATTTGATGTTTAAACAGCCCCATTTCCTAGTTTACAAACATTTCAAACCTAACAGAACAATGTCACAAAAGGTTAAGAGCTCCTACTAATTCACTAGTGGAAACCCATTGCTTTGTACAGAATAGAAAACCTCAATAAACTTATTTCTTTAACTTACCAGGCCTTTATATCAATTGTGCATAGTCTTCAATCTGTTAAGAAGACTTCAAAATGAGACTTCTTAAATTCTTTGTATATGTTACAAGGACACCTGGCATGCTTCTGCATTGGACCAGCTTGCACCCTCCTAAAGGGTTCCTGGCCAAGTCTGGGAGAAGGGTCCCTGCAGCCATGTTGCTAGGCCAGCTCAGTGAGTTAGCCTTGGCCCTTCACCATTTTCATTAGCCTCCTCTGTATTCACTCCAGCACCTCAACATCCCTCTTGTATTGAGGTGTCCAAACCTGAACATAATACTCATGATGTGGACTCACCAGAGCAGAGTTCAAGAAGACAATCCCCTCCTTTCTCCTGAGGGACACAACATTTCTAATGAAAGCCAAGTCCCCTTTTGATAGACAACTTTCCAGCCACACTTCCCCAAGCCTGCAGTGTTGCTTGGGGTTGCTGTGGCCCAAGTGCAGGACCTGGCATTTGGCCTTTGTTGAAGCTCATACCATTAACATTGCTCCATCAATCCAATCTATCCAAGTCCCTCTGTACAGCCTCCCTACTCTTGTGTAGATCAACACTTCTACCTGACATCATGTCATCTGCAAACTTACTGCTAACGCACTCTATATCTTCATTAAGATCATCAATAAAGATGTTAAACAGCAGTGGTCCCAACATTGAGCCCTGGGGGACACTATTTGTGACCAGCTGCCCGTTGTATTTAACTACACTGACCACCACTCTTTGGGCCTGTTTGCACAGCTAGAGAGTTATCCATGGCTTGGACATTGCTTTCTCACATCTTTTCCCATGGGTTGGCATGGTCCTTCAGAACCAGACAAGTCAATCCACCACCATGGGCAGATCACAGGACAGCAATCCCAAGTATGGTAATCCACTGAAATACAGACAAATGCAGAAGGAGATACTCTTAACAGAGATTTCTTTCACTACCCAGCTTCATCAAATGAGTAAATCAGTAATCTGGTAGCCTTTGATAGTATTTTCTTGTAGAATGAGGATTACAGGATGTTATTCTTAAACAGTTTGTGTGGAAAGCAGAGATAATTAAATAGTGGACATTTGTAAATCTGTGTATGGAAATTACGGTCCTGAAATCTCAGGTAGTGGATCAGTTACTAAGTGAAACACTTTCCTCTTTTTCGTTCATCATCTCAGCAACAGTTCCTGGGAAAAGAAATCCATAGCAGGGAGGTTGAAAATGCTCTGGCTCTCTTTAGTATAAAATAAGTCTTAAGTATAGAAAAGCCCAAAATAACAATGTTTCTATCACTACAAAGTAATATCATTGAATATAGTGATTAACTGTTATGGAAAATAGCCATTTCCTGTGGGTAGGAATGGAATGCTTCAGTCTTTACACCTAAGGCTGAACTCTCCTATGTACCCCAGACCTTGGATGAAGGAGAGGAAGCCTGGATGGGGAAATGCTCCCCACTGGTCAATGCAGACTGGGTTAGGGATCAGTTACACAAACTGAACATGGGCCCTTATGAGATGCACACAAGGGTGCTGAGAGAAGTGGGTGATATTGTCACTCTGCTACTCTCCAACATCTTTGCAAAATCGTGGCAGACAGGAAAGGTGCCTGAGGGCTGGAAGAGAGCCTGTGTCAATCCAGTCTTCAAAAAGGGCAAGAAAGAGGTTCCAGAGAACTATCAACCAGTCATCTCACCTCCATCATTCAAAAAATGATGGAGCAGCTCCTTCTGGAGGGCATCGCAAAGCACTTGGAAGAGAAGAAGGTTATCAGGAGTAGTCAGCATGGATTTGCTAAGAGGGAATCTTTCTTGACTAACCCAATAGCATTCTATGATGCTGTAACTGAATGGGTATATTCAAGGAGATCAGTGGGTGTAGTCTACTTTGACCTTAGCAAGGCTTTTAAGACTCTCCCATGACATTCCAGTGAGCAAGTTCAGGAAGTGTGGGATGGAAGAGCAGACAGAATCCAGTGCTGTTCAACATCTTCATCAACGACACTGATGAGGGCACAGAGTGTTTGTTGATAACACCAAACTGGGAGGCTTGGCTGATCCAGCTGAAGGCTGTACAGCCATCCAGAGAGACCTGGACAGACTGGAGATCTGGACACAGAGGAACCAAATGAGGTTCAACAAGGACAAGTGCAGAGTCCTGCACCTGGGAAGGAATAATAAACTGCACCAGTACAGGCTGGGAGGTGATCTGCTGGAGAGCAGCCTTGTGGAGAGGGTCCTGGGAGTCCTGGTTGCAATAGCAAAGTAATCAAGATAAAGACATACCAAATTAAGCTAATCATAATTTATTTAATAAACGGACAGTGCATGAAGCACTCTTGGATGCTCTTAGAGCTGTTGTCAATATATAATTGTAATCACTGAAGTTACAATACAGAATAATAATATAGGAATATTAGAAATAATCTGCTGGCTTGAACTAATTGGAAGATTTGAATGAGAAATTAGACTATAGGCTGAGAAAGGAAAACACTGATGATGCTACTTCACTCAGAAAGAAAAAAAATATCTCAGAGTTGTAACCTAAAAATAGGTAAGTCAGGCTGCTTTGGGGCATGGCTGCTGCTGCATGGTTCTCTCTCCCTGCTTATCATCGCTGGATCTGAATAATTTCACTGACTTCTTTCCTGCCACCAATCCCCCTGAGAGATCTACGTTCTCTTATCTGCTACATGAAATAGATGCTGAGGTAAGATTGGGGAGGGGGGAAGGTAGTAGGGGGGTTAAAACCTCCTTTTAGGGACTTTCATCTCTGAGTGGAATGTGGTGTTTCTGTATTACCTTTTTTACTGTATATATCTCATATATTGTATATATAGTATATTGTGCAAAGCTGCAAATATAAAGCTTCATTTATTAACTTCCAGCTGAATGAGTCCCAGCCTGGGTTATTTCAACGTGTGGGGGGCAAGTAACTGCCAGATCACCACAAATAGAAAGAGAGGAATAATATAGAAATAGAAATAGAAAGGGTTACAGTATAAAAATGTTGAAGGTAAAAATTACTGCTGAATGTGCTGTGGCTAATATACCTTTAATCACTTGTTGTAATTAACAAGTATGATATGATAGTATTACTCAGAAAAGGGTACAGAGGAATAGTTTGACCTGACCTTTTCATTTTGAGTGAAAGAAGAGTTATGAATATTTTTATTACTAATACTGAAATGTATTACCTCTAGAATCAAGTGACTTCTTATTCAGCATTACAAAATACATTTTTCATGTTTAAAGTTATGTTTAGCATTCACCTGAGTTATTTTCTTTGATGGTTTGTCTTATTAATGGTATTACTAGTTTTGAAGTCTTTAATGTGCTGAAGCTAATTAGTGGCCAGTTTGCACAGGCTCCTGGAATAAGCTATGTTGGGGTGCAGCAGAAGTGATGGGAGTGCTCCTACAGCTGGGAAAGAACAAAGTCAGGATGGATATAATCCCACCCATGGCCAGACCAGGGAGATGGATTATAGTGGGAAACAGAGTCTTTTTCCTCAAAAAATTGAAATGAAATAGCATTGTACTTTTCAAGCATTTACCCCCTCCTTGTTTCCCATCCTGAATGCATTTAAAAGATGCTTTGTATCATATTGCCATGTACTTTTCTCCACCTCAAAACACTCTCCTTGACTTAGAGCTGAGTACAGATGAGGGAGTTAATTCAAACTGGGTGAATCCCCCTCCCCATCATGACACTTACATGTTGTTTCACCCTTCCTGGATCTCCTCATGCTTTTCACCCCATTCTCAGCTGCACTCACTCAGATTCACCACACACTTGTGCTTCATCAGTGCCTAAAGTCCTTTAATTTGAGCTGCTTGCTCTTTGCACTGCCAGGCACAGATTTACCTGAGCACAGCCAATGCCAGACAGCTGGGCTCTTGTATTGGACACAGGCAGGGATGCTCCTCTGCCTCTATTTAAATCAGTATTTTCTTTCATGCACATGTGACTGTCTTTCTGTACTGCCTTATTGTCCCTAGGGAAGTGTGCAGTCTTCCCATGGTGTTAGGTTCTGACTACAGTTGGCAGTAGAGCTTTGGTTTGTACCAGAAAATGTTTTCTTCTGAAGTTCCATATGGTATAAATCAGACCTTGAATACTATATGGATGAACACATTTAAAAAAAAAAAAATTTAAAAAATAGGGTTGAATTTGATCTTTTATTTTTTGCATGTGACCTGTTGGACATTCAAATTTAAATCTGTTCCTCCATTAAAGTAAACATCATCAGTATTTGATAATTCTCACTTAATACAGGAAAAAATAAGTCAGAATTTGAGAAACAAACCTCTGAAAGAATATTTTATCTTTGAACGTATTCACATTGAAAAAAAGAAAAGGCTTTGGCTTTAATGAAATTAGTTTAATAGGGATATGCATGATATAAGTTATGGAGAAAAGAAAGCTGAATTACTTAATTGGCCTCTGAATCTCAGGAAATCATAAATATGGTTCTGAAATACTTAAGTTCCCAGTGTGTTCCTTTCTCATTTGTTTGTTTGTTTGAGATAGAGCTACAGAAATGCTTTCAACTGTCTTTGAATCTAGCTTTCCAAACATTAAATATATCACAAATAGGTTTTCCTAAAAGAAAATGACAAAATGTGTATGAGTTTCTGAAAGATGAAATTAATGTCTCCCTCAATTCCAAGTGCAGAATACCACAAGGGAGCCCAAATTTGCATGAGTGCTTAATGACAGCCATCTCACTGCAAATACAAAGCCAAAATGAGAGGGGCATGACACTTGCTTTGACACCAAGTCTGTAGGAAGCGACTCAAAACAGCTCTGAAATAAACGTGTTTCCTCTCTCAGGAGTTTTCACTGGTTCACTGTGGCTGTGCACCAACATAACCAAAATTAGATCTTACCCTCATAAAGTCCATTTTGCAAGTACCTTCCTGCAAGGGGAAGCAACTTGAAGTGTCTTTTGAACCAAACCTTTTGCTTCACTTCAGCAACGATTGTCAGATTTTTAATTTAATACGTATCATTCAATCTCTCCATGGGTCTATAACTTACTGGCTTAGAATATATTAACTGAATGGGGAGGTGACTGAAACTAGTTCTTGGAACATGCATTTAAGGAAACACAGGAGTAAGACTGCTTGACTTACCAAGCTTGGATTTGCAGGTTTGGCTTGAATCAGGAAATAAGAGAATTACACAAATCAAAAATATTTTGCTTAATATAGTCTTTTTACCCATAAACAGGGATTACTCTAAAAAAATACTTTAATTTTCAGAAGAAGATGCTATTAACAGAGTTGAAATATGAGATGAATTCTGACTTAGAGGCTACTTTTAGCCTGGGCTGGATAAAGAGAAGCCTACATAGCAGAAGACACTACAAACTGAATATCAGTCTAGTCACACCTTCCTGCTCACCTGTCAGCCTTTATTCAGCTCTCACCTGCAAGTGGGTGTAGAGTGTGCCTCCAGGCTCCCACACACAGAGCCAGAGACTTACTGTCTGCCAGCAGACTCAGCAACGGCTGCATCACAGCAATCCACCACATGTTGCACAATCTATCTGATGCTGGTGAGAAATCCTGTCACCAGAACAGAACACTGAATTGATTGTGGACAACTGAAGAGGCAGGAATTATAAATTATGTAGCTTTTATAATTTCCAAAAGCCCCACCCACAATCTATGTGTAAATTGGCTTAAGTTTGGGTCCTAATTTGTTTGGGAAAAATCTTCACAAGGATGCCTTTCAGGTAACTTAGGAAAAATCAGAAAAATTGGAAAGGTTTGGGCATGAAACAGCTTTGCCCTACTTACAAACGGGAGGCAGTCTCTTTCACGGCAGCATCCAGAGTCCAGTGCCCGCCAAAGTCCAAAATGACTGTAGGCATGGCTTCCACGAAGCCACAATCGTGAAGGAAGGCAGGGGAAAGCCGGGGTGCTCCGTGGTGTTCCCACGAATGGCTGCAGTTTACCGTTACAGGCAGGTCCCGCAGCAAGAAGCCAGGCTCTGCAAGAAGACGTCATGAAAGGATCATGTCCCAAGATAAAGAGGGCTATTAAAGAGAGAAATGTATCCAGTATTTATTTTCCTGTCTAGGAAAAAAAGAAATTCCTTCTTTTTTTTTTTTAAGGAGATCTGCCACTGTAATTGGGGTGTTACCACACTGCTCCTAAGCCATTATTATAGCAGAGCAGAAAGGTGTGACCTTCATGGTCATCTTCAGAAGAAACATGTCACTGCTGGAAGAATGATTCTCCAAGCAGGAGGAATTCATAAACAGTGAAGTTGCTTTTAAGTATCCATCAGTGATCTACCTTTTTTCTCACTCAATTGTGCTATTGACCATAATTCACAGCTGATGTTTTTCCCCCAGCAGAGTGGATTTAAAGCACTAAGGCTTCTCTTCAAAGCAAAGGAATATAATTCGGTGATGTGACAAATCTTATGAAAAAGTTTAAATCAAAACAGATTTCACGTTTTAATTTACAGTGCATGAAATTAAGAAATCTTATTCTAGATTGTATTCTACTTTTTCTACCATGCAGATTCAGTACATTTTGGAAATACCCTCACACAGAATGCAGACATTCCAAGGTCAGGCTCTCTAGTCCCAGAGCTGCTGTGGTCTGTGCTCACCATCAGAGGGGAGTAGAGAGGCTCTGACGCAGAATCAATGAGGGAGGATTATGTACTGAACCCTTGAAAGCAAACACATTTTAAAAAAATCCTTCCTAATCTCTCTAGGATGGATACGAGCAACAAAAGAAAATCTATCTCGTGCTATCCAGACTTAGATATTTTCTCCATGCTAAGCAAGGAGCATGCCCTAGGAATGAACCTGCTCTTGTGTACTTTATTTAACCAGTTAAGCAATTTTCCATTAAACCATTTCAGTCAACAAAGGCAGAGCAATGCATTTAACATGAAGTGACACTCAGATCAAACAATTTTATTGTAATCACCAGCTCTTTTAAATTAATACTTTGTCAGTGAGTTTGTGATTGGGATTGCATTTATTTTAAAATATTTGCTAAAATAGAAAGATAGATTGATGCAGTGTTTTCAGTCATCAGGAACCAGTATGGATCCCATCCAGATACATAAGAAAGCAACAGAGCACAACAACAGTGATAATGGTTGTATTAACAGCCCAGTTAGATTGTTAAAGTTGCCTTATGAAAAGGAATACAAATCTAGGACTGTCCAAAAACTGTTAAGTCTGAATGCATCACTGAAGGCAGAAACTGCCATAGAAATGGTCTCCTTCACAAGCTAATTTTACAAAAGTGACTATTAGTTTGTATTAGTCAAGCTACCTACACCTGGACCCAAGAGCAGAAAGCTTTAGGTTCTAGATTTTGCTGGTTTTATATCTGCCACATCAGTGACTTCCAATCTCTTTCAGGCTGTGGAGCACTGACAAGACTCAACATTTCTTGGCATTATCATACTGACGGTAGTCTATTCAACTTGAAAACTGAACTTGAGTTCTATTTTCTACACCATTCTGTCAATCATCTTGCTGCCATAATAAAAGCTGAGCTCCTGGTATCCATTATAAAAGTAGCAGAGAGGAGAGAACTGTTGGGTTTCTGTCAAGCTAGGCAAGATGACATCTGTCTCTGTAAGGGTTCACAAATGGACAAAGCAAGAAGATAAACTATATATAGACATTGTCACAGACATATGAAAGGATAATATACGCTGGCTGAAGTCCTTACAAGCTGAGGTAATATTTTCTGGGGAAAAAATTTGCTTCATTCACACACATCTGGGATTCATCTCAGCAAGACTAACTGAACATTACATTTATTTTAAAAATTAGTTTAATTGTAAATATATGGAGAGATATCTACCCCAGCAAGTGGCTGTAGAAATGATGGGTACTTTTAAAAGCAATGAAAAGGAAACTGGTATTGCAGAATTTTCCTGTTAGTCATGCATCTGCTTTTAGCAATCCCATGTTTCCAGGTGTTTCATTGAATCGTTTGTTTGCCATATAGACGCATAACATATGTCAAGCTACCTGATTATGTGTCTTCAAGGAATCTTGTCTCCACAGCCAGCACCACAGTTCTTCATGCCCTGCTGCTGTGTGGGGTTACAGACAGTTTTTAATTATCCGTGAGTCACGTCATGGTGGGCCAATTACACAAATGCAGCCAGTGTACTATGCGGCTCATGTGGATCCATCTCAACAGTCCTTTGTTCTGTGCTAGCTGTCAGGGTTGTTGTCTCATTTCATGGGTGGCCAGCTTTTCATACAAATACTTTGCTTTTTGCCACAAACTCTGCAGCTGAATTGCTAAATATGAGTGCTGGACTGCAGTTCTCTGTAAGTTAATAGAAGTTTCGTTACAATCTTCAACGAGGTCAGGCATTTGTTGTGAATGCTTGTTCTCTGTCACTTAATAGCAGTTTTGTAAATGTTGCTGTTTGTCTGCTGCCATATTCTAGAAGTATTAATCTTTGAATTCATGTAACTTTTATTATGACCTTAAATATAATTTCTTCATCTCAGCAACCTGCAGGTTGGTCACCAAGGGTTCAAAGTATTTGAGAACAGGAATATATTTTTACTACCAGCAGAGTACCTGAGGAATGTGGGACGGAAACCATGGCCAGAGGGTATGAGAAGAAATTTGGCTCATTACTGGGTTATGTGCTTTTTCCACTGCCTAGTGGCCTTTAACAGGATCTTTGGAGTCACAGACTATTCTTGGAGCAAGTTTTGTTTGTTTTTTTAAGGCACCATTTATTTTCGGTAGATCTACAAAAGTTGCTGTAGGGCCTGAGTCCCTCTTTCCCAGTGACAGTAGTGAAGATGCCCAATAAATGTGCAAAAGTAAAGCACTTAACAGAAATACTAGGTCCCTCCTTAGCAAATTATTATATGCCAATATTAAAGTTAAGATTTGTTGCCTTCAGATCACATGTGTTTTATATATATATACACACACACAAAGCTGTGGCATCCACCTGCAGATACAGGCCCATCTCTAATTCCAGGGAGATGCCCAGTGCCCAAGGCAAGGACTGGCTTACTTCTATGCCATCATGGTGGTTCCTTGGCTGGAGAGTAGGACGGCCCTTACTGTGACGTCCTGTCCTGCTACCCTGGAAATTCCCTGTGGCCCCAGCTTCTGCGCATCCCAGTCACAGACCAGTGTCAACCTTCCCAAATTGGCAGAGATGTGCCACAGAGCCAGATGATGGGGGAAAACCCTTTTGGCTCCAGCCCTGTGTTGGGCAGGAGACACATTGTCCTTCACATATGCTTGTCAAGCCCCTTCTCAAAAGAGACTTCACAGTGTCCAGAGATTGACCATGTCAGTGTTTCATTATGATGACTGATGATCTGCAATGTGTTATCTAGTGCCCCGTGGTATTTACAGATTAATTAGAAAAACTATGGGTTAATTAAACCACCTTACTCATCTTTTTCTCCTTTTCCTTATCCTTCTTGATGTTTCCATGGCTTGGATAATAATCACACAGAAGTTAATTAGTCTCAGTCCTTTATTATTATCTATCTTGAGTAGAGCCTTTTGCAAAGGATCCAGGAGGACATCCACATATCTTTCAGATTTAGAAATATTGAATGATATTGCAGAATTTAGTTTCACAGGTTTTCAACCTTGTTTTAGAGGGTTGTAGCACTCTGATAAAGCTTCTGTGGATGCTGTAGACGGAGAAATAAATCATTCCTTCCTCTTCGCTTACAAAACACAGTAAGAAGAAAAAAACAAGCATTTTATTCTTAAGTGCCCAACAGAAATAATCCTTCATGAAAAAATCTCAGAAAAAAATTAAAATATTCCACCTGGGACATTGAAAAATCTAACAAACTACTGGGAACTGCTGTGCACATTTTGATTTTATGTTTCTGAAGAATACCCCTGCAGAGGGACATGAACAGGCTGGATGGGTGGGCAGTGGCCAGTGGGATGAGATTTAACAAGGCTAAGCATAGTGTTCTACACTTTGGCCACAACAATCTCAGTCAGCACTACAGGCTAGGGACAGAGTGCCTGGAGATCAGCAAGGCAGAGAGGGACCTGGGGGTGCTGAACATGAGCCAGCAGTGTGTCCAGGTGGCCAGGGGAGCCAATGATTTTGGAGGTTGTAGGAACTCTAAATATGGACAATTTGTTGTATCAGGATATTAAAATAAGTAAGCCATGGCAACAGGATGCCTAAAAGGGAACAGAATGTCTAAAAGAGGGGCAAGATACCTAATAAGGACAGGATGTATCGTATAAGAGTTATGAAAGGTCGAAAAGGCGAAGAGAAATGGCCCTGAGAGAAGCAGCAACTTCCATAAGAAGTAAATGGAAAATTGTTGCATAAGAACAACAACATATTTATTTGCCAATAACCATAAACTGACCACTGCGATTATGTAATTGCATGAACACCTGGCTTTTACCAATCAGCTATAGCCACCGGACGCATGGACAACAGTTTTTGTCAAATCAGCATTTACCACATATGCATGATATCTTGTATGTATTAGGCTCAGAATGTATATAAGCCCACTCTAAGGCTAATAAAATTGAGAGAATTGGTTTGCATCAAACCGACTCCCGTCTCCTGGTTCACGGTGGGAGGTCTCTTCCAACCTGGCTGATTCTATGGTTCTATTTCAGTTTTTATCAAGGATGAGTGCATAGGAGTAAAAGACTGATTCCAGTCACTGTCTTACATCTTACAGAATGACAATATGCCACTTCCAAAAGAGCATAAGATCTCATTAAGGCTTTTTACACAGACTCACCACCAGAGAGTGACACAGGAGAACAGCCTTCTCTCTAGCAGCTGATGGCAGTTCAAGGAAAGTGCATGTGATCCATCCTACAGCTGCTGAACTCCAGTAGTAACCAGTAAGTAGTGGCCCTGCTCTCACATCTGTCTTCATTATGAAACAGATAGAGTGCTATTCTGGTATTTTATGCACCTGTTCTGGGCCTTCACAAGAAGGCCTAACTCAACAGACAGAGCTTTCCTCCCCTGACTTCCTGACCCAAAGACCAATTTTGTTAGTGAGAAGTCTTCAGCTACTACAGTGAGTACAGAACTACAGTCAGGTGTGTTCAGACACTAGGACTTCATCTCTTTTTGTCTTGGTCTGATTTGTGGAGAGGTAAACCATTCTAAAGGCTGTTTTTCTTCCATCTGATATACCAAACGACCTCACAGCCTTACTTGTTAGTGCAAACAGAGGGAATACACAAATGGAAGGGGAAAGGATGAGTTAAACCTTTCTTCTGCAAAAGTCTAACATACTAAGTGGCAAACTCTTAGATTAATCCTCTCTCTACCACAAGACCAGTCTGTCAGCCATGGTTTTGAACCCTTTTGCCTTCATGACAGAACAGCAGATGTTTTCTTGGCATTTGCCAAGAATATATTGCTACCCTCTACTTCCTTTAAAGAAATAAGTCTTCATTTACAGCTAAAAAGTCTCTGGCTGTGTACGTAGTAATAAACAGGGATTTCTACATCATTAATTTCTCCTACTAATAGATTCCCTTAACTACAAGGTAACAACTCAGGCCAGAAGAGGCAACAGTATACTCATACACATTAAGCATCATCAATTTCTCCTTAATTCCTTTATACTTCTTAATGATTGTGGACTTTTTTTCCCATATTAATTCCATATCTGTACATATTGTACTTCAAACTTAAAAAAGAAAAAACCCAAAACAGAGCTCACTCCAGACAAAGAGAATAAAAGATACAAGCAAATAACCTCATTAAAAA
>VWZI01008665.1:6704-17479 GCA_013396835.1 Psilopogon haemacephalus | reverse complement strand
AAAAAAAAAAAAAAAATTAAAGGTAACTGAGACAAGGTGGAAATAAAACTGTGTACTGCACCATGTTATGTAAGTAGTTCTAAGAGGGGAAAATTTGTTAATTTGGCAGTCAATCTCAGTGAATCTGAGTAGTAAATAAGTTTTAGATAACAGTAATTTTGAAGATACTTGAAATGCTACTGATACAGCTGCCACATCACTTTCTATAGCTTACTTCTGTGACATTTTAACAAGTGCTAGAAATGAATAGCACCATTTTCACAGGCTGACTTCAATGTCCGTGTCGCTCTATTTAAACAGATTTTGTCAGTCTTCATTCCTGTAGGAAATTAAGAATTCTACAGACTTCTGAGTGGAAAAAAAATGGAATAGGTAACCATAGTTAGCAAATAAAGGCAAATATATTTAAAAATACTTGGTCAAAACAGATTCACTGAGATATGAGCACACAGGCATATTGTTTTGCCCTGTATATTAGAGAAGCCCTTGATGCCGTGGAACTTGTGACAAACGATGAGTGGGTTGAATGCCTAGGGGTAAAAAATCAGAGCGCAGACCAGTAAGATTGATATACTGGCTGGAGTCTGTTACAGGCCACCCAACCAGGCAGAGGAGGTGGATGTATTATTCTATAAACAACTGGATAATGTTTCAAGACTGCCAGCCCTTGTTCTTGTAGGTGACTTTAACCTGCCAGATATCTGCTAGGAGCTCAACACAGCTGAGAGGTGGCAGTCTAGAAGGTTTTTAGAGAGTATAGAGGATAGTTTCTTGACACAGTTGGTGTGCCAGCCTACCAGGGGTGAGGCTCTGCTCAACCTGCTGTTTACAAATAGGGAAGGGTTGGTGGGAGATGTGGTGGTCGCAGGTTGTCCGGAATGCAGTGACCATGAAATAATAAAATTTTCAATATGCAGTGAAGCTAGGAGGGGCATCAACAAAACATCCACATTGGACTTCCAGAGGGCAGACTTTGGCTTATTCAAAGAACCAACTCAAAGGATACCTTGAGGAAAAGCCCTTAAAAAATAAAAAGTCCAGGAAGGTTGGACCTACTTCAAGACAGAAATCTTGAAGGACAGGAACAGGCTGTGCCAATGTGCCAAAAGCAGAGCCACTGGGGAAGATGACCAGCCTGGATGGGTGAGTGACTTGTGAAGGAATTAAGGGAAAAAAAGAGGGCATATCACCTTTGCTAAGAGGAATAATTTAAGGATGTTGCTAGGTCATGTAGGAAGAAAATTACAGAGGCCAAAGCCCAGTTAGAGATTAGACTGGCCACTGCTGTTAATCCTAAAAGAAATGTTTTCATAAATATATTAATGAACAAAGAGGGACAAAGGTAACCTCCATTCTTTATTGGACAAGCTGGGGAATGCAATGACTAGAGATGAGGTAAAGGCAGAGGTACTCAACACCTTCTTTATCTCAATTTTCAGTAGTAAGGCAGGTTGTCCTCAGGACAGCTGGCCTCCTGAGCGTGTAGGTGGGGTCAGGGAACAGAATAACCCCCCTGTAGTCCAGGAGGAAGCAGTTAGGGACTTGTTGAGCCTCTTGGATCATCACAATC
The DNA here is from genome assembly GCA_013396835.1 of Psilopogon haemacephalus. NCBI lineage: Eukaryota > Metazoa > Chordata > Aves > Piciformes > Megalaimidae > Psilopogon > Psilopogon haemacephalus. The sequence continues at coordinate 15,909 of VWZI01008665.1, read as the reverse complement.
TATGGGACCACATGGGATCCATCCTAGGGTGAGGAGAGAGCTGGCAGATGAGCTGGCCAAGCTGCTCTCCATCATTTATCAACAGTCCTGGCTCACTGGAGAGAAGACTCACTGAAGACTGAGAGCTGCCCAGTGTGGTGCCACACAAGAAAGGTCAGAAGAAGGACCCAAGAAATTACAGACCTGTCAGCCTGTCCTCACTGCCAGGCAAAATAATGGAGTGGATCATCCCAAGTGCAATCACAGGGCACCTACAGGATGGCAAGGGGATCAGACCCAGCCAGCACCAAATTAGGAGGGTCAGTCCTGCTTGACCAGCTTGATCTATTTATGTGACCAGGTGACCTGCCTGGTGGACAAGGGGAAGGCTGTGGATGTAGTCTACCCGGACTTCAGCAAGGTCTTTGACACTGTCTGCCTTTGACATAACAAACTCCTGGCCAAGCTGGCAATCCATGGTTTGGACAGGGACACTCTATGCTGGGTTAAGAAATGGATGAGGGATGGCTGGGCCCAGAGTGTGGTGGTGAATGGTGCCACATCCAGTTGGCAGCCAGTCACTAGTGGTGTACTCCAGGGATCAATGCTGGGCCCAGTCCTGTTTAAGATCTTCACTGATGATCCGGATGAGGGGATTGAGTCCACCATCAGACAGTTTGCAGATGACACCAAGTTGGGAGCATGTGTTGATCTGTTGGAGGGTAGGATGGCTCTGCAGAGGGACCTGGACAGGCTGGACAGATGGGCACAGTCCAACACCATGAGTTTCAACAAGTCCAAGTGACGGTTTCTGCACTTTGGCCACAACAATCCCATACAGGCTGGGGACAGAGTGGCTGGAGAGCCATTAGGCTGAGAGGGACCTGGGGGGACTGGTTGACAGCTGGCTGAACAGGAGCCAGCAGTGTGCCCAGGTGGCCAAGAAGGCCAATGGCATCCTGGCCTGTATCAGGAATAGTGGGATCAGCAGAGAGGTCATTCTGCCCCTGTACTCAGCATTGGTCAGGACACACCTTGAGTACTGTGTCCACTTCTGGGCCCCTCAATTTAAGAAAGATGCTGAGGTTCTTGAACATGTTCAGAGAAGGGCAACAAGGCTGGTGAGGGGGCTGGAGCAAAGCTCTATGAGCAGCAGCTGAGGGAGCTGGGGTTGTTCATCCTGGAGAAGAGGAGGCTCAGGGGAGACCTTATTGCTGTCGTGGTGGTTTAAGCAGTTACCTGCCCCCCCACCCTTTGTTATAACCCAGGCTAGGACTCAGAACTGCTGGAAGTTGATAAATGAGGCATTATATTTACAGCCATGCACAATATACAAGCAGGTATTTACAATGTGTAAGAGATATTTACAGATACACAAAGTGAAAAGGTAATACAGAAACACCACACCCCTCCCAGAGATCAAAATCCCTAAGAGGGGTTTCTAACCCACCCCTACCACCTTCCCCACTCCCCAGTCTTATCTCACCATCTGTTGATTGAGCAGACAGGCAAAGGTAGATCGGCCAGGGGGTTAGCAGTAGAAAAAGAAGTTAGTGGAATTATTAAGAATCAGCTACAAAAGGCAGGGAAAAGGAGCCATGCAAGAGGAGCAGCCACAGCCCAGAGAGGCCTGAAGACACTCTGACTTACCTATATTTGGGTAACAACTCTTAAAACAATCTTTTTCTCTCTCTCAGTAAAACTGTGAGTAGAGTAGCATCATCTGTTTTCCTCTCTCAGCCTATAGCCTAATTTCTAACTCAAATCCTCCAATTAGTTCAAACCAGCACAGCTGTCTACAACTACCTGAAGGGCAGTTGTAGCCAGGTGGGGGGTTGGTTTCTTCTGTCAGGCACCCAGTGACAGAACAAGAGGACACAATCTCAAACTGTGCTAGGGCAGGTTTAGGCAGGATGTTAGGAAGAAGTTCTTCATGGAAAGAGTGACTGGCCATTGGAATGGGCTTCTTGGGGAGGTGGTGGAATCACTATTCCTGGAGGTGTTTAAGAGGGGGCTGGATGAGGCACTTGGTGCTATGGTTTATTTAATTAGAAGGGTTAGGTGATAGGTTGGACTCGATGATCCTGGAGATCTTTTCCAACCTGGTTAATTTTGTTTCTGATTTTTTGAAGGACAACAGGCCCTGCAGAGTGGTCCGGATAAATGGAAGGATTGAATATATTATTGGTGGTATGACTTTTTACAAGAACAAATGTTTGATTATGTACATAAGATGGAGTAATGCTGAGCGCAAGTACGAACTGGAATAGGAGTGTCTGGAGAGCAGCCTGGCAGAAAGTAATCATCAGATACTAGTCAACAGCAGTCAGCAGCCACAAGAGCAAGCCACATTCTAGGGTGCATCAAAGACATGCACTGAGGTGCACAACCAAGCCTGCCAAAAGCCTGTCAAAAGAGAGAATTAACCCATTGTATTCAGCCTCAGTGTGGCCTTACCTTATGTACTGTGGGCAGTTCTAGGCTCCACTGTTGCAGTTTAGAGCTTCTTGGAGAGCCAAAACTCACAGAACAGAATTAAATACAGGATGCCTCTCCTCTGCCCCTTTGAAAAGAAATTAGGTAGAAAGAGTGAACAGGGGTAAAACTCCCAGAGAAGAGTCTAGCACTGATTCTGGAAGTTAAAAAGAACAACCAAAAAAAAAAACCAAAAAAACCAAACCCTGACAATAAATAACACATAATTAAGGTAAAGGAGTTTACAGAGAAGGGAAGGGAAACAGGTACGAAAATATATATAAAACCAGATGGATGAAAATGGATTGTCCTGCATGAAGGTAGATTCAGGAGGCAGCTGGTCAGACATATGGTTGGCTGGCAAAGTGGCAAAGCTTGAGCAGTTGTAGCAGCAAGGGTATTGCTTCTTAGGTGAGACATAGAACAGGAACTTTTATAGTGTTGCAGACAGCACATGGGGGAACCCCCCACCAGGAGGGGTCAGAAACACCCTGAACCTCAGGTTCCAGACCACGCCCACAAGGAGGGGCATGGGGGATTTGGGGTCAGGTTCCAGACCACCTCCCAGTCTCCTAAAAGCTTAACCTGTAACATCCACAGTTTAAGAAGGATGTGAAGGTCATTGAATGCTTCCAGAAGAGCACAGTGAAGCTGGTTCTGTTGAGCAGCTAAGGATTTTGGCCTTGGCAAGTTTGGCAAAATAGAGATTGAGGGGTCACCTTATTGCTCACTACAGCTTCCTGAGAAGGGCAAGTGGAGAGGGAAGTGCTGCGATCCAGTGATTGGGCACATGGGAATCGCACAAAGCTGCATCTGTTGGGGGTTTAAATCAGACATTAGGAAGCATATTTTTAACTAGAAAGTGGAAAAGCACAGTGGTTTGAGACTAAATGGAATATTTTAATGAGAAAAATAGATTATCGGCTGTGAAAAGAAAACAATGGTGATGTCTACTTCACTCATATGTTTGCTGAGGTGTATAAAAACAAGGACATAAACATAGATAAGACAGTGTGGCTATGTCTGTGGAGTTTGTTGGTGTCTGCCTCTTTCCCTGGCTTCTAGCTGGATCTGTGTAACCCAACTAATAAATTCTGCTTTTAATGCCCCCAGCCAATCTTTCCAACCCACCTTGCATGTAAAGGCAGATTCTGGGATAAGGTTGGTGAGTGGAGATAAGGTGGAAGAGTGGTTGGAAGCTCTGGGAAGGGTATTGTGTTTCCGTATTACTTTTAACTTGCATATTTCTGTATATAGCTGTAAATAGCTGTAAATGTAATATATTGTAAATATCTGCTTGTAAATTGTGCTAAGCTGTAAATATAGAGCTTCATTCCTGAAATTCCAGCTGGCTGAGCCTAGTCTGGGTGAATTCATTGTGGGGAGGGGCAGGTAACTCCCAAACCATCACATCTTATTTTGGCACTTCAACATGGGGCTAATTCAACTTGATTGACTGCTAGCAAAATCTGGAAGTTAAAATGAAGTTATTTTACTTAATGTGGGTGGTCCTGTGGACAGTGTTCCTCTTTTGTCTCCACCGTTATATTGTTGCAAAGCTTTGTTCCCATCTACAACCTTTCTTGCTCCCAGAAAAGCCCAAGCAAAACTAAACATTTGACAAACAGTGATTCAAAAGAAGATTTTGGCAAGGGGTCCACTGGTACACAAGAGGAAGAAGAGGAGAAATACAGCCTTAGAGATTTGACCAATTTACTTAGATTGCAATACAGTGATGAGAAAAGCTATGTGAGATTGGTTGCCAAGTAGGAGGATGGCTCTGAGGAGTTTAAGAATGCTCTTATGAAAGTTTTGTTACTAGGCCAAGGTCAAACAGGACAACCAGAGGAAGAGAAGGATGATATCCAGGATTCCAATGATCCCCTCAAAGAGATCAGGGAAGTTAGAAAGGAAATCAGGAGAGCCAATCTTAAGCTGGCTGGTGAGATGCCGTTCTATTGGTGCAAACGCCCTGCAGGTAGGAGACAAGTCTGCAAAGCATTTAGGGCCACTCACAAGGAATGGGTAAATATCTGGCCAACCTTCTTGGTAAGGATAGCTTGCAGACAAGCCTCCTGTTGGCTATGGCTATGAGATATTCTTCCTGACACGATTTTCCATGGGCAGCTAGGAAGTGGAACACAATTGAGCAGGGAATTAAGATTCTGAAGGAGTTTGCTGTGAAGAAGTACTTCATGGAAATCATGGCACAAATGAGCCTGATGACATTCCTCTTGGAACAGATCTCACCAAGAAGCTTATTAAACTTGCTCCTTCATTCTATGCTAACATCTTGGGTAGCAGGTTTCTATCAAGGAATGATAATTGAAGGCTTCTCACTGTTGGTGAATTCACTGACCGACTGAGGTAGGTAGAGGACAGCTTGTCACATTCTAGTCTCTGCCATAAAAACTCTGGGTACAGAGAAAAAAGATGGCATTAAAGATAGCATGAAAGAACTGAAGGAGGAACTCAAAACCTCCATATCAAATCTGGCAAAGGATACCATTCCTTCATCTTCTGAATGGGTGCATGTTTCTGCCATCAGAACAGATGCCGACCTCCTGCAAGGGAATTCTGCCCCAGGAGACAAATTTCACCTAAACATCAGCAATCACATAGTCATTTTGGATAATCCTGTGTGACCAATTTGGTGAGAACATGAACAAGTGGGATGGTCAACCCACTTCAGTTCTTTTGAAAAGAGTCAGGGAACTGCAGAGGGGGAGAAACAGAGGCAACAATGCCAGAAAAGTAGATGTCACCCATTCAGCTCCCCAGAGTAATTGCAATTATTCTAATAATTGTGTTTTTTCTCACCTCAACACCAGTCATTGTGCACACCCCATATGCCATGTTCAGCATTAGGAGTGCCCTTCCTCTAGCCAGGAGGAGGAAATGGATAGTGAAGAAAACTCAATATTGGAATGTATTCATTAGGTGGCCTGGCAGTTCAAAAGTTTGGAAATACAGGGCTTTAGTTGATACAGGTGCTCAGTGTACTTTATTGCCATCAAATTGCAAAGAGACAAAGTCTATAACTATTTCTGGAATCACTGGTGGATCTCAAGAGTTAACTAAGTTGGAGGCTGAGATAAGTTTAACTGGTAAAGAGTGGAAGAGGCATACTATTGTAACTGGTCCTGATGTGCCTTGCATTCTGGGAATTTACTTTTTGAGAGAAGGTTATTTCAAAGATCTTAAGGGTCATAAATGGGCTTTTGGAATAGCATCTGAGGACGGAAAATTGAAATTGTCCATCAGACCTGAATTTTCAGATGAATCTGCAGTTATGGTACATCACAACATAGAGCATCTGAAACTGCCAATTGTTACTGAAATTGTGCATCACAGGCAGTACAGAACTAACCGTGCCTCTTTGTTGCCCATTCATCAGCTGATATGTCAACTGAAAATTCAGGCTGTCATCAAAAAAGCTCATTCACCTTTCAACAGTCTGATTTGGTCTGTACACAATCCTAACAGAGACTGGCAGCTCACAGTACACTTTTGTGCCCTCAATGAGGTGACTTCACCCATGAACACAACTGTACCGGATATACTGGAACTCCAACACGAGCTGGTATCGAAGGAAGCCAAATGGTATGCTACCATAGACATTGCTAATGCTTTCTTCTCTATTCCCATAGCAAAGGAATGCAGACCTTAATTTGCATTCACCTAGAGATGAATCCATTACCAGTTCAACTGTCTGCCTCAAGGCTGGAAACACAGTTCAATGATCTGTCACTCAGTGATCCACAATGCATTGGAGAAAGGTAAAGGTCCACAACACATACAATTCATCAACAATATCATTGTGTGAGGCCAAACTGCTGAGGAAATCTTTGAGAAAGGTAACAAAACAATTGACATTTTGTAGCAAGCATGTTTTGCCATAAAGAGAGACAAGGTCAAAGGACCTTCCAGAGAAATTCAATTTCTGGGAGTGCGGTGGCAGGATGGTCACCGTCACATTCCACAGGATGTGATAAACAAAGTCTCCACCATGGCAGTTCCCACTATCTTTCTTGGATGCAGTGGGATTTTGGAGACTACACGTTCCTGGATTCAGTCAAATTGTCAAGCCTCTGCATGATGTGACTTGTAACAGAAACAATTTCTAGTGGAGACCTGAGCAACAAGCAGCCCTTGGTGAGATAAAGTGAGACGTAGTCCATGCAGTGGGCTTGGGACCTGTGCGATCTGGTCCAGACATTAAAAGCATTCTGTATATGGCTGCAAGTGACAATGGTCCAACTTGGAGTCTTTGGCAGAGCTCCAAATGAGACATGTGGTCCTTCATTTGGTTTCTGAGGTTGTAGCTACAGAGGTTCAGAAACAAATTACATGCCAACAGAGAAAGAAATACTAGAGTGAAAGCAGCTTCTGAAGTGATTGGAACTGAGTCACAATTACTTTCAGCTCCTAGATTGCCAGTTCTAAACTGGATGATCAAAGGCAAAGGTTCATCACCTCATCGTGCCACAGATGCAACCTGGTCTAAGTGGATGGTTTTGATAACCCAGTGAGCACAAATGATCTTGATCAACCTGGTCTGGTGGAAGTGATTACCAACTGGCCAGAAGCCACAGACTGTACAAGACCCTCAAAGAGAGTAACCCATGCTGAAGAAGCTCCTCCTTACAGGGATCTCTCTGATTAGGTAAAGAANCACAATATACAAGCAGATATTTACAATATACTACAAATATTTACAGCTATATACAGAAATGTACAAGGCAGTTGGATTATATGATCACTGTGAGTCTGTTCCAGCTGAAATGTACTGTACTATCCTATCCTATCCTATCCTATCCTATCCTATCCTATCCTATCCTATCCTATCCTATCCTATCCTATCCTATCCTATCCTATCCTATCCTATCCTATCCTATCCTATCCTATCCCATCTGTCCAGAGGTTAAATCACCTCTTTATGCAGGTTCTTAGTAACAAAGTATACATGAAAATCTGCATGTAGAATACAATCCCTTCTTTTTTATACTGAGTATTGACCTCTGTGGTTTCTTCCAGTAGTCTTTTTCTTGCCATTTGCCAGGTGATTTAGATATCATACCTGTTGAGAACAGTGAAAGTGAATTCCAAATTCTTCCTGTTTGACAGTGTTTCAGCTGCTACAGAGAGGTCCTACTTCTTTTGTTCATATTGTTTAAAGAGTTTAGATTTGCTATTTTAAAACAATAACTAATAATTTCCAAAATTGAAAGGCATACAGCAGCATTTTTTGAAAAAGAAAAAAATCAAAAGCAATGCATTACTGCCATTAATCTGTCACTGTAGTTTCTTTCACTAAGCAGTTATTTACATTGAAATGCACTGGAATAACTCAGTGGCCTCTGCCATTTGATGCACAGTCTCCTGTCATGGTCTGGACAGAACACTCGCCCTGTAAAAGGCTCCAGAATAATAGCAGCACATTCACAAGAGTCTTTCTCCAGACATCCCTGCACATTTCAGCAATTTGCATACTCCCATTGCATAAGTCCTAATTACCCCTGACAAAGGTGACTTGTCCTAATTTTTTCTTATCCTGCAAAAGATTGGGTTTTGACTAGTACTAGACTTGTTGTAATGCAGGAAAATCAACTAATTTCTATTAGACTGATACTTGTTTTGACTATATTTTTTACTTTCTATGAAGTTGCTGTGTTCATTGAGCTGTTATCTACAGAGCTTTAAGAAAGTAGAGATGGGGAATCTTTCTAAGTGTTCTCCTTTCTCTATTTTTATAGGGTTCTTGTTCATTTTTCCTACTTTAAGTGAAGACTAATAAAATCAAGCGTCTCAATAAATTCTTTATTATACTTGAAACAGTTTCTGGAATGTAAATTCATAGCATGTTAGGGAGCTACTTATTTGCCTACGAGTTTCCATCACTATTATGAAGCAGCTAACCAAGGGCAGAAAAGAAGAACTTTGTAATAATAGTAATGTACTAATACTGTACAAAATAAGTTAACTTGATTCTAACAGAAGCAGAAACAGGCTCTTGACTATAGCAACCTCATTGTGCTGTGCTTTCAGGAAAGCTTGTCAGCAGCTGTCTGATCAACTCTGATCTTGCTTCCCACTGTAAACACCAAAGATGCTGTTTCTGGCATGCACTAAAAATAAGTGTCAGACTTCAGAATTGATTCTTTCTGTTTGTTGTCTTCTGGGGACAACAAACAGTAGAAATGTGCTGAATCTGCAGAAGTGCTTGAAGAGATCCAAACAGTTTCAGCAGTTTAAGTTCACTCTGTTCCAACAACTCTTTTTCCTCTCGTTTTTCTTACCAAAGATGTACTACCTAGTCTTCAACACAGGCAAATCTATCTCAAAACTTGTATAATGTCTTAAGTGCCAAACTCGGTAAGCTTAATATTTCTGGATAGAATATACTATATAATTAGAATGTATTTGAATTGTAAATGATGACTATAAAAATAATTGTGTAATATGATGATAATATATTAGGAAATCACAGAATCAGTTACAGTTATATATGTAATGTTACAATTATGATGTGTTACGTTGTCATAATTTGAGGAGTGCCAGGTTCCCCTTAGAAAACTACAGGGACCAAGACCTGTCCCAGGGGAAGGATCTGGGAATCCCAAGACGTTGTAATACTGTTATTCCATTCCAATTTCTGGTATCATAGCTTACAAGCCAGTGCTTGGTTGATATTGCTCTCTTTCCCTCCTCCTTTCACTCACTTCACATCTCTCTCCGGGAAGAGTGTGCA